>DWKW01001303.1:0-13025 GCA_018250115.1 Doberes anticus | reverse complement strand
CTTTTCACACTTATAGCCCCACAGTAGGATTCCCTGTGTCGTGGGTGCCATGGACACATACAGAAACAAGCACACAAACACTCAGACCAAGTACAGAAATCTACATTTATCATTCAAATTCCTGCAACGCTAGTAATCGAACCGAGGTCCCTCTGAACGGTAACCCGCATGTTGTCCACGGCGCCATACGGCCGCACTGTAACTCGGCGAAAGCGGTGAGCAAGCGGTGAGCAAGCGGTAAAAACATCGTAGACGTCCACGTATAAGGCGGTGGTGATTCAAACATATTTGTAACGCAATTGAACGAAGTGGGAATAATAAAGTATTTCAGTTGTCCGTTTGAGAGCCGAGAAATCGCCGTTGATTCCATAACTTTAGCATTCACAGTATTCTATTCATCTAAATGCAAATAAGCACCCTAAAATATGCTGTTAGTACATGAAATTTGAAGTCAGAAAGACTCAAGACGGTCTACATAAAAGATTTTACTTTGTAAAAGCCTTCTCTGAAGCTTTTTTAATGCCCGGTATAACGTAATTTTTACTCTTATCTAAAAATGAGGGAAGTTACTCGTACCCCGTCGTTTTATTGCGTTTTTATTTGTACACTTAACCTTTTTTTTGCTAATTCTCTAGAAATTATAAATGCGATCATCTTTAAGTAGCGTCATAAGCAATATTTTTTTTTATGTTAAGAAAATAGTAAAGCATGCAGGCCACCTGATGTTAAGTGTTCACTGCAGCTCTTGGACATCAACATCAAACCTCAAGCGAAAATTTCACAGATCCACCGATTATAATATCTACATATGTTATAGCCCCAAAGTAGGAAATGTGTAATAGCCTAGAGGTAAAGAGTTTTGACATACCGGTCTAATAGGTCGGGGTTCGAATACCAGTACACACCTTTAATATTTCGTAATGATGTGCGTATTAAAAATTAATTATAATTTGGTTTAAGGGTGAAGGAAAACATCGTGAGGAAACCTGCATGTCTAACAGTTCTCCATAATGCTCTAGAAGGCATGTGCATCTTATCCTATCCGGACTTGACCAACATTGTGGAATATGGCCTAAACCCTCTTAAATGGCAGATCAGCATGTTGACCACTGAGCCATACCGATCGTCGATAGGACGAACGATGAGGAAAATACATAGTTGGACCTATGGCCGCAAAAACAATATTTTTCTAGCCATTTGCCTTCTCCAGATTATATGTAGCCTCCCAGACATCTATCATAAACAACAATCGTAATACAATATCCATTATTTTACTTACGGTCTAATAAACACAAATCTTAGACAAAACGCACTCCATTTTCTTGTAACTAGATATTCTAGAAAAAATATTTATTTCTGTTTGAACCGAATAACGTATTGTGATTAGCAACAATACTAAGATTCTCCGTTCAATTTATGCCGTAAAGCAGCAGTGTAAACTGTTATGTTTCGGTTCGAAGGGTGTATTTAGGCGGAAGTCACTAGACAGGAGGCATTCCAACTTAGTCCTCAGGAGTAGCAACGCATCCACATACAACCTCAGATAGGACATCCGTCCTAGTTGATGCTTGATGTGGACGTCCATGGGCTGCAGTGACCACTTAACATCAGGTGGCCCGCAATCTCGTATGCTATTCATTTAATTTAAGTATATAAGTATAAAGAAGAAGAAGAATTGAGTAAGAAAAGTCAGATTTGCGACACCATTTCTTTAGTCAATTGATTGTTGTCTTGTTGTTACACCTTTTATTTAAAAAAAAAACGTTTGTCTACTTATTAATGTTGTTAATATTTTATGTTGTCATTATTCAGAAATAAAATATTCTTATTCTTAAAAAAAACTTTTAAACATATCAGTAACCGGATAATATACGTACATATAATGTTAGATCATAATATGATGAATTATAAACAACTGTTTTGCTTTATTTCATGTTAGAGCTCAGACAAAAATTCCTAACAAACTATAATATTTGTAGTCCACGCTGGCCGCAAAAGATCTCTAGGGTAAAAGTTTGACGTAGTGCCTGAATATACGAGTAACATCGGTTCAGCATTTTCTCAGATTACTTCGTCCACACTGGCATTATTTTAGGAGCAGTATAATTTGTGCGAGCGATAGTGGTTAAAAATCTCGACCTCCCGCTCCGGTGAGTCGGGGTTCAAATCCCGGCACGCAGATCTTAATTTCGAAATTATTATTTAAAATTGTTTCTAAAGAAACTGCCTATTATGACTCGCTTTAGCGGTGGAGAAAAACATCGTGAGTAAACCTGCATGCCTGAGAGTTTTCTAAAATGTTCTCAAAGGCATATGAAGTCCGCCAAACCGCACTTGGCCAGCGTGGTGAAATATGGCCTAAACACTCTCATCTCTGAGAGGAGACCCGTGTCCAGCAGTGATATAATAATAGGTTGATGATCATATTTGAATGACTTATCGTAAAATAATTGAAACATCAACTTTTACCTAACTTTTAACAGAAGCCCGTTCTTACGAAGTTACGTGCTCTCACAGATAAAATATCAAAAGATTTTTTTTTCTTTAAAGTCCCCTACTACACATTAAGAGGAATCCTCGTGCATGTAAATTATTATTCAAAACTTCATGTCACGATCATCTCCAATAACATTACCGTTTAAACTTAAACAATGCGTCAGCGAGAATATTTCATTCTTATGTCACGTCCTCTAAAATCCTATTGTATAATACGGGTATTTACGAAATAAACAAATGAAAACGTCCGACTTACAAAATTTATAAGCTTCAATCAACATGAATTAGGCATCTATATTATTATCAACCCATAAATTAATCACGACAATAAATTAAATTCGCACATTAGAAAATTTAAAGACAGCCTATTATTAACATATGTACAAGATGTCGTGTAGGTGTAAAGTTATTTATTTAATTTTATCGTTTTCGTGAAACGAAATTCTTGTTAGGAACTAGCCAAACTCAATTTTATGACTGTAATAAATTACTGTCCGTTTCAATTCCGAAACAATAACATGTCAAAGCCTAACCATATTACCTTTTATATTTAGATTATAGGCAAGGCAGATTCTCTTATAGGATTCGAAACGCTTAAAGGATGATGAATAGTCGAGTTACGAAAAAGCAGGCTATTACGACGACCTCCTGCGCTTCGGCGCCGGAGGCAACGCGGACGCCGTGCATTTTCTCCCGCCTACGCACGGCGGCTTATCTGCCGTGTTCTCACACAGAAATTTACACGTGCTTGCGAGTATCGGCGGCTCGTAATAACGTAGTCGTCGCATTTTATCTGCCAGCGTCGGCTGCGACTGGTCCGGTCGCGATACGTGGCGCACATGAACACCCGACAGCGCCCGTGGGACGTGGGCGAGCCGCGACTGCCGCATTTTATAACCTTTTTATTCCATTGTCACTCGAAAGAAGCGACGTAACCCAGAGAAAAATAAATTTTACCTCTTATCTAAATGTCAAATCGTTCGGTTTCGATCGAATCAGTTTCCAAATAGTTTTAATAAATCTCCTTTTACGGCGGTCGGAGCGGGCGGCGAGCGATATCGAGAGAGGCATTACAGATTCACGCTGCGAGTTATCGTGTTTTAGTCTGTTGTGACGGGCGCGGTTGTTCGGCAACAATAGGTTTAATTGAAAGAGTGTCAATAAATTTGTCGCGCTGGTCCTGGCGTCGCCGGTGGTCCCGATAAACTTGATCGTCCCGTGGCGCTGCGACATATCCCGGAGGATCGGACCCTTGTTCCGGAGGAGGACCGTTTGTTTTTATCTGACGCCGACCTTGTCTTCATTACAATAAATCTTCCACGGGGTTTATCTACCGAATAATCGATTCGCTATCTTGTCTTACTAACATTTCGGGCAGGATCCATAGTTATAGCGATAATTCTTGTTAAGAAGAATGAACCTATTATTTTTCTATATAAATGTATTATAGGGCAACAAATTGATGACTATGATAAGATATTTCACGATCTTGAACTCTCAATTGAAGAATTATTATGGAATATTGAAAAAATTGTTTTAATACTTAATGATAAAATGTACAATACTTTGCTACACAAAAAATAAAAAACCTCATGCTTTGAAATTAATTCGGTGTATGAACTGTAAAATTCCAACGAAAGATTTTTTAAATTTGTTTTCTCACGGTGCGACTCCGCCCACGCACGGAGTCGCTTCTACGAATACATTTCTACTTAGGAGTGGAACTTTGTGCTCATAATTTAGTTGTAACAATGATATGAGAATCGTACCCGTGTTTGGATATGACATTAGTACACGTGAATTGTGTTGACGGTTAAACCCGTGGTGTTAACATACAAATAAAATGCATGTTAAATTTTTTTTGTAGAATACTAGTAGCAGTTTAAGGCATATTTAAATGAATTATTATTTTACTTTTATTGAAATATCCCAGTATGTAGGTAGTTTATTATTTTATTAATTGTTTTCAAACCCTTTAATTTAATATATGTATTGTTAACGGTTATGGAAAATTTTCAATACGATTTAAATAAGAAATTAAAATGGAAATATTTTTAGAAACATTTGTTGAAAGCCAAAAAATACTATAATAAAAAAATCTATTACTCAAAGAAGAAATAATTAAAGGATTAAATGTTTATTACTTAATTACATTTGATACAATTAATGATAGTAACCAATACAATAGAAGTTAATGGATTCCATGACTAGCAGACTTGTGTCTCTTGATTTATACGATTCACTTACCATCCAAATGGTTGAAACAACGTCATAGTTGAAATACTACAATATAAAAGTGATACACTAACTATTGGGCCCTAAGCCCACGTCAAAACTGTACTGAATTGCCGTGTCCATAAATGAATGGATTTGTGACTTAATGTTTCACTGCAGTCCACCTTTGGGCTCAAACAATTCACACCCGATAATCATCAGAGATAAACCGGCGTCGGTTCATCAGCGTAAAATTACAGAATTTACACACGCCACCAGATTTAGTCATTGTAACCGAAAAAGGCATATGCAGTATGTACATAGCGACTACCTTATCGTAGTAACATAATGCATGAGCATTAACGGTACTAATTGACTATCAATTTGACACTGTATGTGAAGATCAACAATTTTTTAAAAGTTTAAGGGTAAAGTAAACTTTCAAGGTAATCGTTTCTTTCAAGTTCTGCAGCTACATCACTTTATTGTGAAAATTTAATATTACATGAACACATATACACATCTATGTCTATCTACGGACCGAACTTATAGATAAATTAATTTGCTCAACTCGATTAAAATTTTAATAATTACGTAAATGAAATGTATCATAAAGTTTAACTATAAGGAGATTATACATCAAAAATCAAAATCAGTTATTCGATCAACAGGTTTGCTCAAGCTGTTAAAATGAAATGACATATCTACATAACAGCATTAGATAAAGACAATAAAATGACTAAACGCTAATAGTTACTTTTATTTATTACTATTTTTATGTGGAATTATGTTAAACGAATTGTTAGGATAATATAAAAAAGTACATTTTTCGGTCGGAAGCTTAAATAAAATGTTATAAACATGTGAATATTAAATTTAGATAAAAAACAACAAATAAGTAAATTTGATCGAAGATAGTAGCTTTGATAACATTGAAACTACTAATGTAGTCGGTATTAAAGAGTCACAAAACCTACGAGTACATCAATACTATCAGATTTAAATAATGCTAATAATTTAAATCAGACCTTATCAGCATTACCTTTAATCAGGGCCTTCACTCGCCTCACTCGTCCCCGCATAATAGGCACGGGTTCGATCAGTAGCTTCAATGGAGTCGCAAATGGCCCCCGACTGAATAAAATCGCCACCATACCACGAGACGGACCACAAACCTTCCAATAACCCTCAACCAAAATATATGCTCGATTCGACGAATTATTCGTTCTTGTTTCAAAATTTAAAACATCACTCAAAGCACCAATGTCACCCTTCAAAATTTTACGCACAAAAACTTTGAAAGTCCGTCGTCCTCGTCTTTTGTTTTCGACACTTGGAGATTTGGAAATCTTCCCCGTAAAAATGTACTTCGAGTCTACCACGACACGTCTCAGGTAGTCAATATTTTTAAACATCGAACCGTTGTAATAGCACGTCGGGACATTACTGTCGGCTCTTATTATAGTGTTTCTTTTTTTCACTTTTCCCTTTATTGCGAATTCTGCGTTTACCGAAAAAATTGTCTCTACGAAGACAATCAAGATTATTAACATTGCTAGCTTGGTCATTTTGTGGTTTTGTTTTATCATTTATTTGCAACACTTTTTTCGACATTACTGAATTTTCTTTTCGGTAACATTTTTGTTGTTCGAGTTTGAATCGATCGATATTTCGACGCGTAAGTTCTGTTGATTGAATAGGTGCGCGCGCGCAGCCTGCTGCCCGATCACTGGAGGCTTTATCGCGCCCACTGCAACTTGCAGCCTGTTTTTGTTATGTTAATCTCAAAGCTCTTCACTAAGCCTTCGAGAACACTTAACAAAATAAACATGATTGCGAATTCAAGCATCCAAGTCGATTTGTTAGCGCCGGCTTTCTTGTTTAATATTTAGCGGAGAAATTTTAAGCACTTGTTTTTGTTTGATATTTTAATGTTTGTCTCTTATTTTTTGTAAACGAAACTTAGATAAAGTCTGTATGCGAGTACCGAATACTGAATACTGAATTCTGAATACCGAATACACACATTTTAATCGTAAAGAGGTCGATTTTGTAGTGGAGTTTCATCATCATCCCATCATCATCATCATCATCAACCCATTATTGACCCACTGTTGGGCACGGGTCTTCTCTCAGAGATGAAAGAGTATATGCCATAGTCCACAACGCAGGCCAAGTGCGGATTGGCGGACGTCGCATGCCTTTGAGAACGTTATGGAGAACTCTCAGGCATGCAGGTTTCCTCAAGTTGTTTTCCTTCACCGTTAAATCGAGTGATAATTAATTCATAATACGCACATAATTTCGAAAATGTTTAATTGAATTTTCGAGAAATAGAGGAGCGTGCCGGGATTTCAACCTCGACCGAACGTAGCGGGGTCAAGATGCTTAACCATTGGGCTATCACTCACTAATACTGTATTAGTTTACTTTATTGAAATTAATTTTGAATCCGTTAACGTTTGTCAATATGGAGATACATATTCGTAACGTAACGGTTAACGCTGTCATGTACGGAAAATTTTACAGAAAGGTAGAGTTTTAAATTGTACTGTCGCAAACAAACTTGTTTAAATGCGTACACCGTCACCAAAACACACTTGATGGAAATTATACCTTCAAGATTATTTACAATATATTTTTGTTCATCTTAAACACGCTTCTCATTTATGTACAACTAATACATATGTAATCTCTATATAAAACCTAGAACGAAACTACGGAACCTATAATTTTTAAATACTACGAGTATGAAACATGCTACGTAAAACTGTTCGGACTATTCCCACTAATATTATTGATGTAAAAGAACGTGTTTAAGTCAGTGTTTATTTCTAAATCCCTCAAAAACGACTACATACATGTACATTTGTACACGACGCGACGCCAGACAGGATGGGTTTGGAGTTGAATGTAACTGTCCAGCGTTGCGATCTAGTTACGATCAGCCTTCGTAACAGTGCCCTTTTTCTCATTAAATCTTTAAAATTAAACAAATAATATAAAATGTAATGGTAGACCACCATATCAATTTCTAAAGATTGAAAATATCTCAAGGAAAATATAAAAATACTTGAAAAGTACTGTGTCTTGGTTGCCCACTGGACACACATGTGACATTCATATGTGATATTGATATGTAAATCGACTCTTAAACTCTATTTCAAAAGTAAAAAAATTAAACATCTTCTTCGACCACATTTAAATGGTTAAAAAAGACATTTTCTCTTATTTTTAAAATATATCTCAAATAAGTACCTTCTACTGTTTAATACATGTATTTGCATCCCCAAATTTTTTATTTTATTTTTTACTATAAAATTACATTAATTCACAATAATATCCAATTTGACATACCAATGAATGTAATTATTATAATTTATTGTATTCAATTTCATAATTTAATGTAATACACTTTTATCATTCAATAGTATTAATTTAAATGTTATTTATCTCAATTGTCGGCTGTTATCACTTTTTATATCATTTTTTAATAAAAGTAATCGTAACATTTTTGTTTCTGACATTGATAATGTTGATGTTTTGCATGTTGTCGTCGCCTTTAATTGTGCTGGCACTCATAGGCAACAAAATGTACCATTACGATTAAATGTATTAGTGATCAGTACGTTGGTGACCTATTAAATAAATAAATATGCGTAATATATGGAATAAATAGCACTAGACTGCATAACTTTAAAACTGGTAACTGTGGTTGACAAGCGCGAAGTTCAACTGCGCTGCTACATTGCAAGCGTTGGAAAGCACAGTGTGTACTGTGACAACTTGTTAATAATTTACTTGAAGTGTAAGTGGTACCGTGTTCTGCTATAATAAGAACTGTTTATGAGAAGAAGTTTCTATTAATACCTGTGTATAACTTAGAAATAGTTTTTATTTATTTAGTCTAATTTACAAATATCAGCATCTAAATTACTGTTTCTCAGAAAAAGAACATAGTACTGCAAAATGGGCGCTTACTGTTCATTACTACAGTTACAGATTACGTCGCAATTACAGGCCAATAATGAACTATGAAACGTTACAACTGGAAACTGCAGTTGAAAAGCACGAAGTACATCTGCACTGTTATATATGGAGAACGTTGTGAGAGTTTTGTCACCATGTTAACAGTGTATAAAAGTGTAGTTAATTCATAAATATATTTAAATATGTGAAATATTAATAATGGAATTTAGGGAACGTCTTATGTCGAAGGGTCGCTTGTGACGCAATACAGTAACGTTTACACTGATGTGTTTAATTTTGAAGGTTGTAGTTAGGTTGAATACACTGGACGGGAGTCAGTCCATGGGTTGCAGTTAACATCAGGTGGCTTACATACTTCTGCTTTGTAGCTCGCTACTCATAATAAACGTCCAATTATATGGAGGTATTCATCTTTTTCATGTTATTGGGTAAAAAGTACTAAACTACAGAACGTTACGTTAACGAACTTTAACAAGCAGAGCGAAGTTTAGCTGCGCTGCTATTCATGGCGGGCGTTGAAGAGCACTGTGTGTTTTGACACCTTGTTACTAGTTGCTGGAAATGCAAGTTAATAGAGCATACATTTAATCAAAATAGCATAATGTTATAAATTATTACACTGAAACTAGGGAAACGTTTACTTTAAGTTCCATACCATCAGTGAATTACTTTGTTATTCTTCCGTCTGTCTGTTGTCATCGCCGTTTTGCTCAGAAACACGATGAAATTTCACGTTCAAATAACATTGGATATTCTTACTAGCTCATCTACCTTCAGTTGTTTAAAACGAATCAACTTTCTACGTAATAGTTTTTAGGTACGTATGAATGTCAGAGCTCCATGAGATCAGGTATTTTATTGTTCATTTCCCCCACTCCCCCAAAAATGTCAAAGTGTTTTCAACAATTGTATTCATTATCATCAATAACACAAAATGAAGGATATGTGTTCTAAATACGTAACTCGAAAGTTTACTCACAATAATAAAATACATAGGTATATATTTAAAAAAATAAAACATACAGAAACTTTATTTCACACTTGCACAAGTTCGATTAAAAAAAAAACACGAACTTCATATTACGCTATTATACATGTAATAAAAAACGTTATTTCATACAATAAAATATTACAGGTAATAAATTCGCGATTTTATTGTAAATATTCATTAAAGACCATTCACACAGTCCATCCCAATCGATCAAACAAAATTTGGTCACAATCACAGTACCTACATCAAGATTCATCGACACTGTAGAACCGGGCAATATTCAGTGCGTGCAAGGCGCACTGCGCGTGTAACCGCGTAGGCGAACGAGTAGTGGAGTCGATGCATTGGCCTCTCGTAAAATGTGACAACTAACTCGAAATCGAACCTGATTCACACAGGTTAGCCTGATTCTAATTGCGTAATGTTAGAAGGATAGAAATGATCTTACTATAATTGTTTGAAGAAAACAATCAAATGTAAAACAGGTTCATCATCAACCTAATATTTTCCCACTGCTGGGAACGGGTCTTAGAAATGAGAGAGTTTGGGACATATTCCACCACACGGGCCAAGTACGCATTGGCGGTCTTCACATGCCTTTGAGAACGTTGTGGAGACGTCTCAGGCGTGCAGGTTTCCTTACGATGTTTTCCTTTACCGTTAAAGCCAGTGATAATTAATTCATAATACGCACATAATTTCGAAAATTTTGAATAGAAAATATTTCGAGGGCTATCCCTCGCACGCACCTCTATAGGTGTTTGCCGGGATCTTAACCACAACCCACCATAGCAGGGTCGAGATGCTTAACCACTAGGCTATCACTCACTTACTTAAAACAGGTTACAATGATGTAATTGCCAAATGATTTATAACTTACTATTATAAAACTTGAAATTTTTCTATGTTACGAGCTAGAGTTTAAGAACGCATCAAGCATCGAAACTATGTCTTCTCTTCAACTCATTCCTAATTGCCTCGATCACGAAAATAATGAAAAGATTGACAGTATCCGAACTACAGATTCTCTCGAGAATTGATTTCTCAAGGTCAGCGATGTGACAAAGTAGAGTAATACAGTATAACTATTTAAAAATGAGCTAGTAGTAATATTATTTCTGTCATCTGATTGCTACTCCTAGGCATACGCAGTTACGGTTAAATTCCCGGTAAAAGAATAACCTAATTACGGGCCCCAAAACCTACTAGTTTTTACTCACGATTTTGCTGTCGTAGATTCGTAGAAAACGTATTGTAAGAAAATATATTTTAAAAAAATATTTCGCTGTTTGTATCGTGAAAAAGTAGAAGAGTAAAAAGCAGTTGTTTCAATATCACAGACACCTTAATTTATTTACACACACAGATGTTACCTCCCCATTTGTTAATAAAGTAAGAAATTGTAAAATACATAGCTTGAATTAAGTATGTCGATCTGTTTAGCTACCTGTAACAAAAAAAAATTAGTAATTATTTGCCATGTCAACTTTTTTGCATAAACACGGAGTAGCAAACAAGCGTGCAAGCAACCCGATGTTAAATGATTACTGCAGCCCTTGAACATTTACAACAATCCTAAATTAGCAGAGAATTCCTATCTGAGGGCATACGTAGATGCGTTGCATCTCCTGTGTGCTAAGTTGGAATGTCTCCTGTGCATTGTGTTCTGCCTAACTACACCTTTCAAAGCAAAACTTAGCAGTGCTCACACTGCTGATTTATGCCAGAAATTGTGTTGGTGAAACTTAGTTGCAGATATTTTTAAATACTCCATATAGAAACACCTTTCGCAATCAATTTAAATTTGAAAAATCTTACTGATCTTAGTTTAGAATTCATTGAGCAATTTTTACTAAACATTTTTCATACTAATGAACATACAATAAACATTACGATAATAATATCACAAAAACAATTTAATGTAATTTTTTTTAAATACCATCAAAGCTATACCCTAATCCACTCGTTAATATCAAATCATATCTACAGATTCGAAAACTAATCAAGCGCATACAACACTTCAAGTTTTGATACGAATATCAGTAACAGGATTTGGGTGAACGCTGAGCAAGCGGGCCGGACAAAGTTTGATAGTATAATCTAATATCAAATAGGAGGATGTTCTCGTGAAGCGAAAACTTGACAAGGATCATTCAAATATATCCCGTATATATTCGACCAGTAAATTCATAGCACTCCAATATAAATAAATGTTGCTTATAGAAATTTTTCAGAACTTAAGTCATGACATTTAAATGGTGAATTTGCAATTATTAATGTTTGAAGATTGATACCGAAAACACTGGACATGTTATTATTATTATACATATTTGTAATCTGTTGTTTTGACATAAACAATTATTAGAAAACGCTTCACACTCATATCTATGAGTGTGTGTATGAATTCCCTCTGTCGTGGGTGCGATGGATAAACATAAAAACAAGAACACAATCCCGCAGACAGATCTAAATGTGACAGTGATCTTAATTCATAATTTAAATATCTACCCCGCTGGGAATCGTACCTAGGACACTGAACGGCGGACTGCTAAGTGCCACAGGTATGGATCGTTATTAAACAAGTTATTGTAGACTAAATAAAAATTACTACCCAAATCAAATATATATTTTTTAAAGTCGAATACGATGTGTAATCTCAGAAAGCTGCTGCAAAATACGATCATGTTTCTTTTTCTTTTTAATAAAAAAATTCAATAAAAGTTAGAGTAAAATTTATGAGACATAAATGAAAAGGCACTAAGCCAATTAACTCGCGTATCACTGTTGTATGTCATATGATTTTTATCTTTTCATTTAGCCATGTCCCCATCCGAGACGTTATAAATCTTGCGATATCTCTTATACATATGAAATATTTTTGTGTGTACTAAGAAATAATATTAAGATACATCATACATATTAAATACGAGTCAAATGTTTTGTTTGTTGAAAATGTCGCAAATATTTTTGTTTGATACATTTTAGAATATCAAGAAAACTTATGTAATATAAATAAGTAACGTTTCACACTCATAGCCACACAATATGATTTAACCTTAATTGTGGGTGCCATGGACACACACAGTAACAAGCAGACAAACACCCACACCAGGTATAGAAATGGATTGTAATTACTTACATATGTATTGAAACATGCGTGCATGCGAACAACAATGCGAAGAACAACGTACTGGTTAAAACTGATATTAGATCACATTAATTGAGAAATTGGCTAAGGATAACTTTGATGATCCGTGTGGCGCCGTGGTCAAAGTGCGGTCTGCCGTTCGGAGGGTCCTGGGTTCGATTCCCAGCGGGGCGGAAATTTGAATGA
>DWKW01001302.1:0-13025 GCA_018250115.1 Doberes anticus | reverse complement strand
CAGAAGGGCGTGGTATATCCTTCTCCGACGCCCTGCTCTCCTGCTGCGGATCGGGAGATCGGTTGCTATCTCCCTTTCCCGCTCCGCAGCCTCCTTCTGCGAAATAACTTTCTCGCAGAAGGAAATCCCCGCACTCTGACAGCCATCACCCTCTGAAGTCGACGCAAGAGGGCGATGGTTCTTCCCGTCAGAGCCTCTACTCTAACAGGGGCTCCGTATAGGGCCATAGTTACTGCCTGCATTTGGCCCCCCAATCCATGGATACCTGGTCCAACTTCAAATAATATATATCACTTTAATATGAATCGTGGCTAATCCTTACTGCGTTATGATTGCCTAATACCTCAAACCGAAAGATAGCAGTACTCATACTGCAGCTTTACGCCAAAAATATGTGAAGCGGTGGTGCCGCCGCAAACGATCCTTCGACTTAAGACTCTACCACTATCAAATAGTGACCAGCACCATGATGCTGCTGTTAAAAAAACCTTTTTTTTAGTATGTATTACAATATGACTTTTATTTGCAGATGATTAAGATGATGGTCACCGTGGTGGTGGTCTTCACAGTATGTTGGCTGCCACTCAACATTTTTATTGCAAGTATCCATTTAAAATTATTTATTTATTTTTATTTCGACATTTACGTACACATAAAACATATTTGTTGACATTTTTCACACTTAATATTTTAAAAATGCTCTTCAGTGAAGATGCTATACATCTTTTTATAAATAGCGAGGGAAACTGCGGGCCGCGACCTGTACGACAAAAGAGAAGCCAATGGTCACAAAAGGAAAGCACATGTTTGTTTTTTTACCGCGCATCACTCAAAAACTACTGGACGGTTAAAATTTGATAAATTTGAAGTGGCGTTACGTTTACTATAAACAAAATCTACGGCTTTATATCCTAAATCCAAGTAGACGAAGTCGCGAACGTAGGCTAATAAAAAAATTAAGCGTTGTACAATGGTACTATTAAGAAATACTTTTCAATAGAACCGATATAGTCTATAGTATATATGTATAGTTTTGACAATATACAGAAGTTTTTGTACAATATATTTGCATACGTATGAATACGGAAATAGCAATAAATGAATTAAATATTTTATTATACAATTGAGGAAAATGTTCTTCGACTTGTTTCTTAAAAGTGGAGATAGTGTTTAAGTCTCATTGCAAAATATGAACAGAAATTGAAAGTTATTTTGAGTGACAAAAGTTTTCACGTACGTGGATTTCGGGATAGGTGCGTGATGCGTGAAGTTGGCCAGTAGCAAAATTTTGGTAATTTTGCTTGGGTTAGGTGTTAGTGCGGTAATTAATTGATAATTGTTATTCTTGTATTCTAATTTAAAAAAAAAAATTCACACTGTTTTACACTTTCACGGTTGTTTACTGAATTGCAATTATTATTTATAGAATATTTACCGCGATTCATATCACTTTGGAGTTCCCCATTCACTGGACACATTGATTATATTATGTCACTTTGGACAATTAACATACGAGTAGGCTGTTCCCAGCCTACCCGTGAACATGGTGCATATACGAGTAACAGTGTCGAAATATCTGTAGCTTCAAAGTGATATGAATCGCAGCAAATGTACCGTTAATTCTCATTCTTATTGAATTACTTTTTCGTTACTTAAAAATGCTTCTAAATAATCTTAGAAGAATGTGAAGTTAAAAGAAAAAGTGACGTAATCCAGTTTTCTATACAAACCATAAACAACATCTAGGTAGATACTATCTTCGAACAACAGCGAATTCCTCGCCATTTGTTTGGTACAGAAAGTACCAAAAATCGAAAGAAATATAAGATATTTTCAAGAACTCATTAAATCCATTATCACAGAAACATATCTGATTTAACGAGGGAACAAATAAAATTTCCAAAGTTGTTTTCGATTGCTTTTATAACCTCGATCGTAGAGGCAAACACAGTAATTAACCATTTTAGTGTTGATTGATTCGAATTTTGTTGAACTTGAAAACTTACACTTTACCGTTTACAGTTTGAATTTGTTCAGTTCAACAAAGATCCGTCTTAGTTTTTTATTAATTTATAAACTATCTTAATTTTATGCTAATATTTCAAAATCACAGACAAAAGTCAATTCTGTTTAACCTTAATATTACCATAATAATATGCTCTGTGCATTCAGGTACTACTTATACATACTTGCTGCTTAGAAGTGAATGTGAATGGAAGTGAATGGAGAGGTTCGGCAGCACGTCTGATGACAAAGCAGCCCTATTTAGGATCGCTCTGCTTTCCCCAATTCGGGGAGGGGCCTAGAAAAGGTGGCCTGAACATAGTTCGTCTCATACAAACCTGAGTGGCGAACCGCGGTCACTTAGACACCAACTAATCGCGGTCGAAAGAAACTAAAAACTTTAAGACAATCATTAAAAATCGCGACCTGGAACGTCAGAACCTTAATTGATAGTGATCGTAATTTATGCCCTGAAAGAAAAACCGCTTTTATTGCAAGGGAACTTGCAAAATATCATATAGACATAGCAGCAATTAGCGAAACACACTTGGCAGAGAGTGGCATGCTTTGCGAATATCTTGGTGGCTACACTTATTTTTGGGTCGGTAAACCTGCAACTGAACGAGCATCTAGTGGTGTTGGATTTGCAATAAGGAACGTAATCTTGAAGTCTCTAGCCGAGCCTCCTAAGGGTATAAGCGACAGGCTCATGATAATGAGGCTTCATTTAGGTAAGCATAGGTATATGCACTTAATTAGTTCGTATGCTCCTACTTTGCCTTCTGCAGAAGAAGATAAACTTAAATTCTATCACGATCTGCGTCAAGCTTTACAAGATATTCCTAAAAGTGATAAAGTAGTCTTGCTGGGTGATTTCAACGCACGTGTTGGATCGGACCATGAAGTGTGGAATACTGTATTAGGTCAACACGGTATTGGTAAATGTAACACCAATGGAACTTTGTTACTTAACTTATGTGCAGAGTTTAGTCTGAGCATCACAAATACATATTTCAGACTGAAAAACAAGTACAAAACATCTTGGATGCACCCTCGCTCCAAGCATTGGCATCTTCTTGACTATGTTATTGTTCGAAAGAAAGATCTAAAAGACGTGCTTATAACAAGGGCCATGCGAGGAGCTGAAGGATGGACCGATCATCGTCTAATTCGGTCAAAAATCCGTTTAACATTAAAGCCTCCGCATCGAGCACAACAAAAGATACCTGTGAGGCTCCACACTTCAAAATTGATTCATTGCAATGAGATTCGCGAAAATCTTGACTCAGAATTTACATGTGTACCACCGAATCAAAAATCGCCTGTTGATGAGGACTGGAACGTGCTATTGTCAGCGCTTCAAACGGTATCTCAACAAGTGTTAGGTGTTCTTAAGAAAAAGAATCAGGATTGGTTTGACGAATCTGACACAGAACTTAAGATCCTTGTTGAAGACTATAAGAGAGCCCTCAGAACATCCAAGGATAGCGTAAGTCGGAATCTTACTCATCACACATTGAAGGTGAAAGTACGAGAGTTAAAAAATAAATGGTGGCAAGAGAAAAGCACCGAGCTCCAGCTATTGGCTGACACTAACAACACGGCAAGATTCTTTGAGAGCCTCAAAACAGTTTTTGGTCCACGTTGTAGAAAACTCACTCCTATATTATCTCATGATCAACAACAGAGATTAACGGACCGTAAAGACGTTCTTGCAAGATGGACTGAACACTTTAATGAAGTGCTAAATCCAGTCTGTCAAAGAATAGATCTAAAATACATTGAGGAGCTCGAGGATCTTCCCATTGTAACGGATCTAGATGTGCCGCCATCTTTTGACGAATTCTGTAAGGCCATATCTCGGTTGAAAAGTGGCAAAAGTCCTGGTTTAGATGGTATTCCGGCAGAGGTCTACAAACATTCAGGGCCCAATATAAGAAGCCGGTTGTTCGAACTTGTACAGAAAATCTGGGTAACAGAAACCATACCCCAGCAATGGAAGGATGCCTTATTATGTAAATTATATAAAGGCAAAGGCGATTTGTCCAACTGCAGTTCCTATCGAGGAATAGCACTTTTAAGCGTGGCAGGGAAAATACTTTCTCAAATTCTAAATAAACGCTTAAGTAAAATTGCAGAACAAATTCTACCGGAAACTCAGTGCGGCTTTCGACCAAACAGAGGTACATCAGATGCCATTTTTGTCATTAAGCAGCTTCAGGAAAAGAGCTTGGAACAATGTCGAGACCTATACTTCTGTTTTGTCGACCTCGAGAAGGCATTTGACAGAGTACCAAGAAATGCCCTTTGGACTGTACTTATGAAAGTGGGATGCCCCGAGAAGTTCATAAACATAATACGACAGTTTCATGATGGAATGTTTGCTAGAGTTCTCCACGATGGGAACCTCTCTGATCAGTTCCCAGTAACCAATGGCGTCAAACAAGGTTGTATAATGGCACCAACTCTTTTTGCCATCTATTTTGCCACAGTTGTGAAGGATGCATTCCAGTGTAGCAGTGGCCAGCTAGCACTTAATACAAGATCTGACAGGGGAGTTTTTGACTTGTCTCGCTTCAGAGCGAAAAGTAAGGTTCAGCAGCATTTCCTCCTTGATATTCTTTACGCCGATGATGTCTGTATAGTAGCAGACAGCATGAATAATCTCAGGCAATATTTAGACAGTTTCGAAAAGTCGTGTTGCAAATTCGGTTTAGTCGTGAGTCCATCTAAGACCCAAATATTAAAGCAACCTGCTCGAGGAGCACACGTGGATGCTTCTGCTGTTTATTTGAACGGAAATCAGCTGGACGAAGTTACATCTTTCAGATATCTGGGGGCCTCCATCCGTAGTGATAATCGCTTAGATTCTGAGATATCATCACGCATATCAAGAGCCGCAGCAGCTTTCGGTAAGTTGAACCAGAGGGTATGGAAATCACATGATCTTAATTTAAAGACAAAAGTCGCTGTGTACAAAGCAATTGTACTTCCTATATTAATGTACTCATGTGAGACCTGGTGCGTTTATAAGGGGGATATCAAACGAATAGATAATTTTCACATGAACTGCCTTCGTGCTATCCTCAGAGTGAAGTGGCAGGATAGGGTGTCTAATTGTGAGGTACTGCGAAGAACTGGGATGGACGGTATGGAATGCTTGATAATGATTTATCAACTACGATGGTGCGGACATCTCGCTCGGATGGACGATTTCAGACTACCGAAAGTAGTTTTCTACTCAGAACTCTGCTGTGGAAAACGGAAGTCCGGTGGTCAATACCTCAGATATAAAGACGTCTTGAAACGCCACTTAACAGCATGCAGTATATCTGTTCATTCGTGGGAAGAGCATGCCCAAAACAGATCAGAATGGCGACAAACAGTTAAATCAAGCACGAAGATGTTTGAAATCAAACGTTTGAAAAATCTTGACATTAAGCGTCAACATCGCAAGTCCCGTCCAAAGCTCTCTTATACATATACATATAACCAAAATGGGCAGTTATATTGTCAATCATGTGATAAAATTTTTAAGACAAAGTTTGGCTTTGCAAGTCACTACAGAGCACACGCTAGGCGTACTGCCATTGGGTCGCCGTAGACGGATACGTCTTGGACATCATCATCATCAGAAGTGAATGTAAAATGGATCCGGTGAGACATGGCCCTGTATGTAGCTCAAATATTCCTTTTATATTCCATCGGATTGCCATTGGGCAGTTTGCGTCTTCATCGTTCTTTGCGTAGTGATTTCTGATACCAAATAAGTTAGTAGGCCCATAAAATGTACATAGCGCAGTTTTTTGAAGGTGGTAAAGTCTTATGTCGAATACTCGCCTACGGCGGTACCGCCGCAGTACCAATTTCAGCCGTAAGGCAGTTAACTTAGTCCTCAGGGGTATCAACGAAATGAAATCGAAACGAATCCATGTGCGTTAGGATTTCGTACATTTTTGAGGTTGGAATTGGCCGCTTAACATCAGGAGGTCTGCTCGCTCGGTATCTACTCCTTTGATACAAAAAACTTTCATTATTTATAAAAACATAAAAAATTATACATAAGAAATTCCAGAAAGTTTTTTTACAACCTTAATAGTTTAGGTCCACCTATTTTAGTAAATGTTTTTGTGTATATCCTTTATATTACCGCTTAAAGGACCGTTTTATGTCATTTTCTCGGTAAAGACTGAGAAAACAGGTATTTCGACAAACTTTTCCCGTTATTCGTAGTGTCCGGAAATAAGGAGCACTTAATGTAACACTAACTGATTGCTATAACTATTTCCTGAGTAAATGTTGGTACGGTAAACGTTTAATGCCACGCGTAAAGACGACGTGTACTGGTAACCACAGCGATGTAATGTCATTAAGTTCGGGCTACCTGCTATTCTCGACAGGAACTAATGAGGGGCCTCATCTAGCTCTGTAACTATCACGAAAACGAAAATAAGTGTATCCTAGGTTTAGCTAACACGGTATCATTAGGTTACAGTAGCAGTAGATTAGTACAGGAGGCGATCCGAATAGTGCAGTATTCAAAATGCCGGTTGGCCGTTTACGTTCGTTGAAGACTGTTTATTATATTTAACTGGACTTTTAACTTTTTAACCATTTTTCTATCTTCTAAGTAACGGCACATACTTATTAAAAAATATGGCACACGTTAAAAGTTTGAAGGTAAATAAAAAAACCTTTGGAAATCAGCTCATAATAATAACTTCTGGTCATTAAATTTCATAAAATAAATTAAAATTGTAAATGACGTTTATCTAGGACGCTTCTATCTTTAACTCTGAAATTCTCTTATATCTGAATATGAAATCTGTTGTAAAAGCCTTTAATTAGTAATAAGACATACATTCAGGTTCTAACATTAAGCCTAGAAAGTAGTTTTTAATTAGATTAGGCATTCTAACACCTAACTTTGGGTTAGTCTGCACAATGTAGTTTTAGTTTAACAATTAAAAGTACTTAAGTTATTTTAAGTTTTATTTCGGACCCCCTACACTACACTACACTACAGCCCTACGTAACTCGCTCACTTGTCCTCTGCTAACATAAAAACAAAATAAATAAAACAAAAAACTACTGACCCTCTAGGTCTTCGCTTCACGACCTATCGTTTAATAATACATAACCGGCTGCGCGTATAATAAAAAATTGTTTGTACAAACATACCGTATCCCGGAAAAAAACAAATCTCGTGATTTTTATCACGCTATTATTAAAAAACAATAAAAATGTAAAAATCACATTTCTCAATAAGCACAATTTATTTGGAAGATGCACGAAGACTGAAATACGAAATTCCTCGTATGCAGTTGAATTTATCGTAAATTTTCGCGGGCTAGTATAACAGTAAAATCGAAAATCGTAATAATCACCGTTTTGACATAATGATTACCCCAAAGATATGATACAATCTTGCGCAAATGACTAAATGTTCCTTTAGTATGTAGAAATACTCACGTTCTACTAAAGGATCAAGGATCACTAAATCCAACTTTTGCTTCATAACTTTGGGCTCAACTTACTTATAACGTATTTTTGTAAACGTTTGATACAGATGCTGTGGACGCTTCATGAACAAGACGAGACTTGGGCTACATGGCCAGGTATGCCTTACGTGTGGTTCGCGAGCCATTGGCTGGCAATGTCCCACTCCTGCTACAACCCCATCATTTACTGCTACATGAATACGCGCTACCGCCGAGGATTCAAACAGGTAAATACAAATATACACATTCTTGTCTATTTGGTTTCGAAATATTTTTATTTTTCCACTGGACCGGCCAGTACAAGACATTCTCACTTAGTCCACAAGGGTAGCACCGCAATTTAAGTATGAATAGAACTTCATTGTATTTCATCTGATATTAAGTAGGGTATCTGATGTTAAGTGGTAGTATATTAAGTTAAGGGTAGGATATTCATTCAAGCTTTCAGTCTCCAAGGGTATCTATGATATAAGGATTGCAATAAAGACGTAGCAACTTGTCAACGCTCCTGAGAACTATATGCCAACAGTAAAGTACGGAAATAATATGCAAGTTTTTGAATATTTGATGAAATGTACTTATGATTTCCAAAGTGCATTATTCTGCGGCAGCCATTTGCTGTCCTTCGCAGGTTTCCCGATAATATGATATACGTATAAAAATTAATACATATTATAATATAATATATAAGTATGGACGAAAAATACAAACGTACGCGTCAACCCGAGAACCGGTTCCTTTTATTTAAAAAAGCCTTCTAAAGCTTATGAATAGTGAATAAAACGAAATCGCGAATAATTTTATTAGACTCCTTTCTGCTATACGTAGGTATATTAGGTGAAACTTCTGAAAATTCGAAAACTTTTTAATCATTTGATTGTTTATTTTGCTTAATAATTATAGAACTGATAATAAAAAGTTTCCTAAGCTCATAAGTCCTACTTAGTTTTCCGTATTGTAATCGATAGCTCGTGTATATGTGTTGTTGATGATGGTTGATGCTGTAGAGTCTTTTATAGAAGGCTCGCTTGCGGCATTACCGCTGCAGTTATTTCTGTTGCAAAGCGACAATGGTCGTCCTGCTTCGATATAAAACATTATTTGAATAAGCGTGGAACTGACAGGTATTCTTGAATAAGGTATTGATTGTTTGGAAGTTAAGAAGTCCGTTGAAACTACTTTTAGACATACAACGTTACCTTTTTGATGCATCTTATCAGCATAAACATATTGATTATTTACCAAATTCTAAATAAGTTTTTTGTTAAATATTAGGAAATTATTCTATGTGCTTCATTTTATGCAAAAACCATCTTTCCAACTTTAGATTTTTTTAACACCCTATAAACTTACGAACGAGGAAAATATATAGATTGTACAAATTTATGTAAGAACGTTATCAGTGGAAATATAAGAACAACACAAATTTAATTAAACTGTTCAGTTAAGTTTGAATTAAAAAAAAATACTATCATGATTTATGGAACTTCATACCTCAATGCGCGTCACTTCCGTTGCCTGCAAAAATTACGCTGCTCTTATTCTCTGAGGAGAATCATTTTGTTGTTTGTCCGTATGTCTGCCATCGTTGAGACATCACGGGTTGAGATATCAATGTAATTTAATATTGTATGTCGAGATTTGTGGGCTTCATCATCGTCAATCTTGGGACAATATGTTGGAACAGGAATTTTTGAAGTCAAATTTTAACCGCTAAATTTTCGCAAGGTTAAAACTTATCACTAAGCGTGGACAAACATTAACATTCAGAGATTATGAGATATATTTACAGACGAAACCCTCCGTTCGTGAGTTATACCTCCTCAACCCGTTGTTTCTTAAGAATATTTGCTGTAGCAGAGTGGTTCAGTTTGTTTTAAGTTACCAAGTTCGTAACCACACTCAGGTGAAGTCATGAAATAAGGATTACCAAAACAAAATTGGAATACATGTACTTGGAAATGAAAATGTTTATTTTTTTATATCCTCATAAGTTTGTATTTAACTTTAGTGAAAGCCATATAGTATACAAGTATCCTGATGTTCGGACTTAAACTAATACCTACTTATAATTTATCCACCGTCATTTAAATTAGTGAAGGAAAGCTAGGTATTTTCTGTAAGGTCTGTCTAAATCATACATTTTCATTTTAGTGTCGTCAGACTTTTGTATGCGTTTAAATAGTTATACTTATAAATAGTGACGGTTAGTTTTCGTTACTAATTCTTGATTAATAATACGAATAAAGATTAATTTTCCGATTGCCTAAGGCCAGGCATCTATTCTTGACTAGCTACATTATTATTTTTTGTTAAATGTTCTCTAACATCATTTATTTTTCATCCCTTTAGCCTGAGGCTTATACCCCAGGCATACATTAGGAAATTACACACATGTTTTCTCTTTCAGCAAAATACTTTGGTTACGTGGTCACTATTCTGTCCAATATGTGTTGTCTCCATTACAAAAATTGCATGAATGTGATCACAAATAAACATCTTTTCGAGCTCCGAGAAACGACTTGCTACATATACTTTGTGCATTTACGTGACATACGTCCAAGCGTACTTAGGTATATGTTTTGTCTGTGGAAAATACAGTTTACGTTTACTGTTATCAGATATTTCAAATATATGCAAGTATGAGTAGGTACACAACAATATAATGAATGAATAATATTTGATTAATTCTACCTATATAATTGTAACGGGGCCATGTTTAACAATAGTATTTATTTTCAAGTTAATATAAGGTTTTTTTTTTTTTTTTAGAACGGAATAGCAAATGAGCTTGCAGATCACTTGATGTTAAGTGGTCACTGCAGCCTATCCACATCAAATCTCAAGTAGGACGGAAGTGTCTTATCTGAGGTTGTACGTGGATGCGTTGCTACTGCTGAGGACTAAGTTGAACTGCCTTCTGTCCCGTGTCTTCTAACTACACTCTTCAAACCGAAACATAGCAGTTCTCACACTACTTCTTAATGGCAGAAATAGGTGCAGCGGTGGTGCCGCCGCAGTCGAGTCTCGACATAAGACTCTAACCAACAAAATGATCGATGATGATGCGGTTTAAAAAAGAGCGTGGATGGACGTCACATACGTAATCGAAGTACGACGCTGTCGTTCGCCTGCGCCAGCACAGCTGTGACGTAAAACTAAACCCGTTGGGTGCGTTATGCGCGCACCAGTGAAAGTAGTCAGACTAGTCATCGGCTTCACTTTGTGAGAATAATTGCTTTTAGTTACTGATGTTGCCTTTGTTTTCCGCTGTATCGCCGGATAGAGAGGTTACGGTCGTTACTCGTACTTGCTATTCTATCTTCTCATGCCATTCACTACATTTGTTTTATGAAGGCACTTCAGTCAAGAGTACTATTACATAATATTTGTTTGCAATTGGTAACTGACTTGCTTGAGGCTGTTAATGCACGTTACGTAAAGTGTACTTAGCATACATAAAAATTATTTCATCGATTGGTAATCTCAGACTTTAAACGTAATATATTATTATAAGTCGTAAACTAACGCTATTATGACTCGACGGTGAATTTCAGTTTTAATACAAGTAATTTTATGGAAGAAATTGAAATGAATTTTATAGTTCTTCTATTTGACGTAATGAATAGGTTTCTAATTAATTTCCGGTGGTTCCTCGCTGACACAGCTGGCATGTAATAATAATCATTAATCGTAAGGTGATTTAGATTATAAGTCTGAGTTAGTATTTTTTTACTATAATAAACTGTCTTATCTTCATTAATCATCCTATAGTCCTATGCCCGATCGTAAGAATATTTTCTGGTACGGAGTCAATTGCTGTAAGGTTGGGTTTTGCACACTTATTATAATTTTAAGTACGTACATATATGACTTCTCATCACCGGATTAGATAATTGTTGAAAGAACTACATTTATATACATTTGACTGTAAGTGTTTTAAAATCCATATCTTATCATTGTATCGTTCTTTTTGCTTCCACCACTAATACAAAATCGCTTACACGCTGCTCAATTGATGCGTACTGTAATACTTAATCCTATCGTACTATGCTATGTTCGAGCACCTGTCTTGCGCAAGATATGGCCGAAATAAAGTCGGGTGTAGAAACTTACGAAAGACTCGGACGTCACGGGCCGCCCTGAATTAACAAGTGTTACGCAAAATTACTCCTAGTTAATATGAGATCTTTTAGGTCATGACGGTATCTTCTGTTTTGTTGGATGTACTTCACAAAAAACATAGGGATGCGTAATGCGGGGAAAATAAACATTTATATATTTCCTTCTCAGTACATACCTACACCAAGGCTGCAACAAGGTTAATAAAAATATATTTCAAGTGCCAGCAGAGCCAATGATAGACACTACCCACTCTATCATTATGTATCAAGTACATTCAAGGATAATTGCATATAATATAATAAAACTGTAGCAAGTTCAAATTCTACATTTTAGAATGCAAAAAAAGGGTATTAGAAAGACTATTCAGAACCAGTAGAAGTTAAAGGCAGAAAAAAATATTCTGTAGTACCAATTACATTTAAAAACTACATGACGAATTCAAATAAATTTTGTATTAGCTGTATAGCTGTGTAAAATATAGTATAATAAACTATAAGTTTTTGTCTGTAAAAATCTGGTCCGGAGATGCAGTCTTATTTATGAAACCTTTTTTTATCATAAATCCAAGTCTACAAAGTCGCACACAAAAGCTAGTATTAAAAATAATGAAGAATTATTTATAGCATGTAACGAAACAGCAAACAAATCATGTAGTAGATTAATATGAATGTTCATAATACAAATTTATGTCATTTACAAGGCGACTTTTTGTTTTGTGACGAAGAAGAATCAGACTGACCATAAAAGTGTAAAGTTATATAAGCGGAAAATTTGTAAAAGTTTCCCCTACAAGAACATGAAGATTTAAAAATTTACTTTCTCCCACAGAGTTCCGTACATCCCGTACGCTCTGTGTCAACAATATTGTCGTCAAAGTCACCGACCGGCGCATTCTATTGTTGACAGATACACAGATATTAATTACGTGTACGCAGCCTTCTAAATGTTGTCAACTAAGTGGTAATAATGACTAGTGGTAATAAACTATCTACTAAATCTTTCACTTGAAGTATTTACTAAATAGCATACGTTTTATAAATAGTTATTACCATATTACTATTTATACTACTTATAAAGTTATAAAGTGAGTGATAGCCTAGTGGTTAAGCATCTCGACCACGCTATGGTGGGTCGAGGTTCAAATACCGGCACGCACCTCTATTTTTCGAAATATTATATATTCTTAATTTTCGGAATTACGTGCGTATGAATTAATTATCATTCGCTGTAACGGTGAAAGAAAACATCGTGAGGAAACCGACATGCCTGAGATTTTTCCATAATGTTCTTAAAGGCATGTGAAGTCCGCCAACCCGCACTTGGCCATCATCTTATCTCTGAGACAAGACCCGTGCCCAACAGTGGGACAATAATGGGTTGGTGATGATAGTATGA
>DWKW01001301.1:0-13033 GCA_018250115.1 Doberes anticus | reverse complement strand
AATGTTGATGTTCATGGGCTTCAGTGACCACTTTAATAACTTTTAAATAACTGCATTGATACCCAGTGGAAAGTAGTAATACGTTTCTATTTATGCCACTGCATATTTAAATTTCTTGATACTCCACTCGACTTCATCTCATGCACACTCTTACGAGTATTTTCGTAATTAGTAAGTCAAAAAAAATTGTTGATCTGTTTCACCAAAGTGTGTATCTTTCCAAAAATGGAAAGCCCTTCGAAATACAAAAAAAAAAAAACAAATAATACCAAGTTTCAAAAAGTACTTTAATCACACTTAATACTTCATTATCATTCGAAACTAAGCTGTCAAAATTTCAAATCTCTAGCTCAACGAAAAGCTAGTTTAAAATCGATTGCAAAATTCCACTCGAAAAGACAAAACCCAGACCGAAGTAACAAAAAAGTGATAAAAATGCCTTGAAAATTACGGGCTCTCATAAATAATTCAAATTTAAACATACGCTCAGAAAAGTTAACGAACATTTGCGCCACTAACGCGTTTCGCTGATAAAATAAATTTCATACAAGACATCTCTTTATTTTTCTCGAACAAAGCAGACAACATGCCACAAGTACAGCCTTTCAAGTACAGCCTTTGTTCCGGGATTAAAACTAAATTTACTACGGACCGTAGTCCGCCTCATAATAGAAACTGCAGACCAAGTTTTGATGAAAAACCACTATGTACGGCTAGTGTAATTAAAAAAGACTCCCTTGAATTAGAAACGCTAGATCGACGTTTACTGCATGTACGAGTATGCATACAGCGGTCTTGTTCAAACGAGTTACTATGTGTATGTACGAGTATGTTAGTTTTGCTTCGTCATCTTTATTCTTCTACTATCTTAGTACTGGGCATAGGCACCCTGTTGGGGAAAAGGTTTAGGATATAGTACACCACGCTGGTCAAGAGCAGACTTGCGGACCTCACATACCATTGAGAAAACTATAAAAACTCTTAGGCATGCCGACTTTCCCATTATATTTTCCTTCACCGTAAAAGCAATCAATTTTTAGCATAATTTCGAAAAATTAGAGCTGCCTACCGTGATTCGAACCCAACCCACCCAAGCAAGAGGTAGACAAACGTTACCACTAGGCTATCCCCTACGGCTTTTTAGGTTGCCTTTATTGTATAAAAGATCATAATTTTGTAGCTTCTGATAAACCTTATTCATCCATTTGTTACTCCACTTCAACAGTTCGAAGTCAAAAGGTGTAACAGGAAAGAAGTCCCTTTCCGTCGAGTCTATTCGTTAATTCGGTAAGTGCTCGTGACAGCAACGACAAATGTCGTTAATAAATCTTCCCCAACATTCGGACGCCATTTCTCGCACCACCTTTTTTCCTAAATTGTGACCTATTAGAAACAAGAAAATCTAACTCCTGCAATTCCCATTAGTAAACTGTCAAAAAATTAGGTTGGATTCGAGCTTAGAAAATTGCTTCTAACTAATAATAAAAATGAGAAAACTTCGATGAACATTATTCATTCGCGTTTAGGTCAGATCTGAATGAAACTGAGCGCATTATCTTTTGAAGGCTGTCTGAAGGTGAATATGTCTAAGTAGATCTGGTCAGTAAACCTTCCAACTTAGTCCTCAGGAGTCGCAACGCAACCACGTACAACCTCAGATTAGATAAGCGTCACAGATTATTATAAAAAATATTTTTTTGTAATTTTAATGCCAAATGCCAGTATGAACACATACAACAAAGTCACAGTAACCATTAGAAAACATATTTCGACAACGTACGAACGGATAAGGGGTGTAATAACTTCAGAAGCACCTCGAGTGTACGGATTTCCTATCTCGCAATTTTAATCAACCCGCTGCGGATTATGGGAATGGAAAGCAAAAGATTTTATCAAAGAGCACCGGGATTTAACCGAGAAATGACGTCAAATAACTAAGAGCGATCCTATCTGTGACCATAACAGTTTAGTGTTAAAATCATGCTTGCTCCATTTTCGGTCACAATGCCTAGAATAAATTTTGCTTAGCATACAATGCTGTTTCAGTAAAATGTTGAGAAAGTCTGGCCTTTAACGAGAAACTATCTATATATCTATTCACATGAAGTAATGTAGTTTCCACGAATCATCGTCCGCCGAGGCGGCTTATGGGGAATTAATTCACTCTGACGTTGTTACAAAAAACTTGACAAGCGATCAAGAGTTCTGAAAGTAATTGCTTCAGTTATCTCTAAAATCGATTACACAACAATTTTATCATCATCATCATCACTTCGCTCGTATTCCTCTCTTCACGTATTACTCTCATTAGCATATTGTGTATCTAGGTAGAGCATAATAATAACCTAAATATTAGTAGTATATGCCCCACGTAACATTTTCATTTTAGTTTTATTATAACGTTGATTTTTAGGACATCCTGTACATAATGTTTCTTTTTTATGAGACAGCGAAAATTTACATTAATATTCCAAATGTCAATTTAATTTTTAATGTGAAACATCTATTGGCGCGTTTTAGGTTTAAAACCGACTCGTATGCCGTGACGTTTAACGGCAAGACGCTCTCTTATTCCGTCATTCTTCCTCTCCGTCGTCGTTTTCTACCATTAATTTCGATGTTACCGTTAGCTACCGGTGACGGCCACAATTATTTTTAAAATGTTATTTGTTTTGAACGATACCGTAAGGACAGCATTCGAGTCAGGTTTCAGTAGAAAAGTCTAAATAGTGGTATAGTGAACATTGTTCAGAAAATTCGATTATGAGCCGACCAATTTCTTTCTTAATAAGAATGTCTGGCATGTTACGAAAAGCGAGCTATCATCATAATAATCAACAGCACATTCCTGTCAATAAACTGAGCACAAGACATGTTCGCGCATGACAGAGATGAGAAGGCTTTAGGCCATAGCCAACCATGCGGGATAATTCGCATGCCTTTTGAAAACAATATGAATTTCAAGTGCTTTAACTGTCTTCTTTACTGAGTATCAAGTCACAATTTAGTTTTTTTTTAATTATATTAACAGAATAGCAGACGAGCATGCAGGCCACATGATGTTAAGTGGTATTTGCAGCCCATGGACATCCACACCTGAGGTTGTGTGTGGATGCGTTGCTACTCTTGACGGCTACGTTGGAATGCCTCCCGTTCAGTTTCGTCTGTCTAACTACACCATTCAAACCGAAACACAGCAGTTCTCACACTGCTGTTCTACGGCAGAAATAGTTAGCGATGGTGCCGCCGCAGGCGAGCCTTCGACATAAGACTCTACCAACAAAATTATGTATTATGCACATCATCATCATTAACCCATTAATGGTCTCCACTCAAGGAAGAGAGGCTTTATGCAACACTCCTCTAAGCTCGCCAAGTGCGGATTGGCAGATCTCACATGCCTCTGATAACATTATGAAGAACTCATTGTCATGCCGACTTCTCTATCATGTTTTAATTCACAGTTAAAGCAAGTGATAATTACTTTCGAATATGCTCATAATTCCGAGACACCGTAGCGGGAAATAGAGATTCTTAACAATTAGGCTATCACTCACGTGCCGGGACTCGAACCAGGATCCACCGTTAGAATGAGTTGAAAGAGTCCCGCTCTTTGTGAAAACATGAAGCTTTGTAAATAGACAGAGCAAGCCCTGGAATGACACAAAGGATAGTTATTACCCCGGTGACGCTTTCCCTTGGGATAAATCAAAGATGTAGTTGTAACAAAATTATGGTTCTGAATATATCAATAGGTGGCGCTGCTCGAGAATGGTGTGTATAACAACAAAAATATAATTATATTTTAAATCTACGCGGGTGAAGTCGCGAGCATCATCTAGTAATAAATAACTCAGCCTTGACTTACGAATCATCGTACACGTCAAGGCGGCTTACACGGAATTATTTCGGATTGACGTCTTTGTTGAGACGGATTCCACTGGAAACATTTTTATCATTAATCTCTCTGATGTTGACAAAGAGCTTTATTAGACTTACGAGTAGATCGTCTCCCTGGCGTATACATGATTACATTTTATTAATACGAGAGTCAATAAACTCGAAATGAATGGCAAAGTTAAATTAGATATTACGTATGGTAATATATTTAGAATATATAGAATTTATTTATCGCGTTATTATTTTCAGAAAAGAAAGCATATTATTGGATTTTGATAGAAATAATGTTTTCGCGGTTTTCTTTGTATTATTTGTAAGAAATCTAAATTCATTTGTTAGTATTGTATTCGGCGAAAAGTTTCCAATTTCAAATTACTTTGCACGAAATGCCATTTAGATAAAACCTAATAATTCAATTAGTTTGTCAGCTACAGAATACGAATTAGGCACAAAAAACAAAGCAGGTGCGAACAGTTTTGTAAGGAAAAAGTATTTTTTTTATCAATGAGTACGACCGATAGAAAAAAAACTAAAGGCGTTTATAGAGGACTCAAAAAGAGGAGGTTCTGTAATCTATACGTACGAGAATGTCTATTGTCTGTACTACATATAACAACTTTTTTTTATGTGCCGTTTGCCGGTCTCATTTCTGATCGTTGAATTAATTATTGAAATTCTTACTGATATCGAGTATTTAGAGATATCTGAGCATAAAACTTTTTTCTAAATTGTCGTTTGTTTTTTATATTTGTTCGCCATATACTGTTAAATAGTTTTGAATGTTACAATTACAGTTAAAATTTATATTTGATTTTTATATATGAGCTTATTTATATAGGCTAATCAGTATCAAACAGTTTTAACTGTAGTCATTAAGATGGATGCCGCGGTAGATGCATCATGAAATTCGAAGTTCTGGTGGAGGATTTCGGAGATGCAGATCAGTTCAGAAAAGGGTGCGAGCCGTTTGAGCATAATCTCGAAATACGACGCGTAGTAGGTTGACTATAAACCTACTACTATTATTCAGATCCTGAAAAACCATTTATGATTCTCTATCAAATACTTTACGTAATTTTCTGTTGTATGTGTTGTATTACAATATGTATTGTTTATTTTTATGTATCTATGTTTATTGTTCTGTATCTAATTATTATTATATGTATTGTATTAACTTGTGCACTATTTCCCAACTTATTTCTGCTTACATTTCAATATCCTGAGGTAGTCTGGTAGTGATCGTTATCAGTGATAAGACCGTCTGTTCAAAGTGGAAAATTGTATTTATGTAGTTGTTTTTCGTGTCACTTCTTGGTGAACTATAAATCATATTTGTATTTGTAAAGTCATACAGAGACATGGCCAATTTGAAAAAAAATGGCTATAAGATCCCCGACCTACCGGAGATCGAGATTTTTACCACTAGACCATCACTTACTCTCATTTTACGTTATATCTTCCTCATTAAATCTTATAAACTTACAATTCGACATTCGCGTACACTGAAAGTGAAACACAGTAATGAAACAACCCTAAATGTGGCGTGAACGAAGAATATGGAATTTAACGCTCTGATGAAAAGGGAGGCAACTCATATATCAAGTGAAATATAACAGTCTTTCAATCTGCCCGGCTAATGCCTTTGTATCTGGAAAAAGGAGTTTCATATTCGAGATGTGAAATTGCGAGAAAAATACTTTGTGAAAGGGATTGAATGGAGGATCTTATTGTACAAGCAGAAGTATGAATGAAGTTTTTTTTTACACATTGTCAGGCCACTTGATCTTAAATGGTCACTGCAGCTCATGGAGTACCAAACCTCAAATAGGACAGAACTCCTTTCTGAGGTCGTAAATGGATGCGTTGCTACTCCTAAGGACTAATTTGCCTCATATTCAGTGTCTTCTGCCTTACCACATCCTTCAATTCAAACACAGCAGCTCTCACACTGCTGCTTTACGACAGAAATCGGTGCAGTGGTGATGCCGCTGCAGACGAGTCTTCGACATAAGACTACCGCCATAAAAATATGTGTATTATGATACATACGTATGTATGTCATTAACCAATACTGTTTATAATATTTTTCTTCATATTACTATATCGCCAATGTTCTACACTACTTTTTTGCATTCTCTGTGTGTATTTCTCTATTATGCAATGTATAATAAAGTGTTATTGTATTGTACTGTCTCAATGTATTTCAAGAGTTGATTGATCTCATGAATGCCGATAGTTTTTATGAGACGAATGTTTTCTTACGCTCAATATTTCTCAGCTTGATCGAATGTTAAAGCAGATACTTATTATGTTTGACTTTTGACTTAAAATCACTGTAAGTTGTATACGTTTCGTTCGTTTTTTTAATGATATACATAAAATACTTTCTATTCTTTCTATTAAAGCCTGACTTACAGGCACAAGTAGGCAAATTGGCATTCTGATGGAAAGTGGTCACTATTGTTCAAAGACATTGTTAACTCATTGGACGTAAGAACACTATGTGAATAATTTCGATAAAAAAAAATTAAACGAAGACTATATATGGACGTTGTCTGAGTTAAAATAGAGCTAAATTGTCTTGTAGTTGACCGCCGTATGGATGGACAACAATAAAGATTCTAAGATGAGCCGTACAATTTGTTGACTAAGAACCATTCAAGAGAATATAAAGACATTCATCTAGACATGTCCTGGAACATATGTGCTCGTCGGGTGACAAAGTGTGACGTTACCGGACGTTACCTCACGTCGGGATGAATCTGGGAACATCCAAGCATATGTCACAGTACAACGGAGAACACAGCAGCTTCTATTTAGATCGTGAAGTAAGACAAACACTGTTACATAAGTAAGTAATGAAAACAAAAATAAATAACGCTGCACACTCAAACCCGCTGTGGTGTGGGTTCAAATCCTGGCACGCACCTAATTTTCGAAAATCTTATTTATAATTCTTTCTAAATTGTAAGCATGTAAGAAATTAACGATGCTTTAACGATGAAGGAAAATATCGTTAGGAAACCTATAGGAATGAAAGTTTTTCAAAATTTTCTCAAAGCCATGAGAAGTCCACAGATCCGTACTTGGCTAGCGTGGTGGACTATGGCTTATACCCTCTCATGCCTTTTGGGAAGGACCTTTACCGAGCTGAAGATGATGACGATAAATGTTTAGCTGAGATTTGGGAAATAAGTAGTTTATGGGAAGTAGACGTCGTCAGATGAAAAGATTTTTGCGACATGTTCGATTTAAACGGGTATTAAGGCGATTAAAAGTTAATAGGAAATTTCTATGTTTCTGTTGTTAGAGGAATGAAATTCAGTACTATGATAGACATTTTTTTAAAATAATTTTCATTTTGTCTGCGTGGTGTAAGTGATTTTAAGATTATTTTATGACACGACCGAAACGTGGATGGTCACCACAAGGCTCATCTTGTTAATTATAAATATATAAAGTTAAGAACAACATGGCCTTTCAGTATCTAATAAAGTTAAAGAGCATTTATCTAAGTGTTGATTTTTATAATAAATTTATAGTTTCACAACTTTTGACTATTAGATATATAGGTACATATCCACGTAGTTACTTATTTAAATAGACATATATATTTTTATATATTTATTTTTATGAATGGATTAGTATATTATGTATAACATTGCAAACCTCAATTTCTGTACCAGGGATGTTGGAAGAATTTCATTTTGAAATAAGCAGTACCTTTGTACTCATATTATTACTTTTGTATTTGTGTTCATCCTTAAGTATTACAAAAATTGTTAAATAAATAAAGTAATGAGTAATAAAGTAGTGACAGCCTAGTGGTTAAGCATCTCGACTCCCCTACGTTGGGTCGAGGTTGAAGTCCCGGCGCGCACCTCTATTTCTCGAAATATTGTCTATTCAAAAATTTCGAAATTATGTGCGTATTACGAATTAATTGTCACTCGCTTTAACGATGAAGGAAAACATCATGAGGAAACCTGCATGCCTGAGAGTTCTTCATAACGTCCTCAAAGGCATATGATGTCTGCCAACGCGCACTTGGCGAGCGTGGTGGACTATGCCCTATACTCTCTCATCTCAGAGACAAGAGCCGTGCCTGCTGGCAGTGGGACTATAAGGGTTTAAATAAAATAAATAAATAACGGTTCACACTCATAGCCCCACAGTAGGTCGTTTAATCTGTGTCGCGGGCGCCATGGACACACACAGAAACATGCACACAAACACCCAGACACCTGGTCTGGATGAATCTAAATTCAGAAATCTAAATTCATCATTCAAATTTCCGCACCGTTGGGAATCGAACCCAGGACCCTCCAAACGGCAGACCGCACGCTTACCACAGCGCCATCATAATAATGATGACGATGAATAAAGTAAAGTATAAATAACTATCAGCAATCTTTCACTCGGATTCGTCTACCTATATTATTATTAGTATATCAATATCACTCAGAACCTCTTATCTGTATTTTAGTCGTATAGCTTCACAAAAGTGTACTTTCCAAATCCATAGTAACAAAGAAGCGATCAAAGAGCGACACCTCACCTGATTGCCAATTTGTCTTGAGATCACCCGCCAAAAAGACCAATCACCCGCCGTAGTGAGCGTGAGGAACAATTTATATTGTTCCAGAGATTAGAGACACTCGGAGACTACGTTTGAAATATTGTGGTGGTGGTAGAGTCTTATGTCAAAGACTCGCCTGCGGCGGCACGACCGGCGCACCTATTTCTGCCGTAAAGCAGCAGTGTGAGAACTGGGGTGTTTCGGTTTGAAGGGTGTGGTTAGGCAGAGGACACCGGACAAGAGGCATTTCAACTTAGTCCTCAGGCGTAGCAGCGCATCCACACACAACCTCAGGTGTGGATGCTCATGGGCTGCAGAGACCACTTAACATCAGGTAGCTCGTTTGCTACTCTGCTAATATTAAATAAAAGAAAAAATATCAAAGTTAATGATAATCAGTCACACGATTTTCTATTGTGGAAAACAGGTTATAAAAATGTAATATGTTACGAGTACAAAAGGAAACATTTATGTGTGTGATAGATTAATGTTTAAGAATCTCCCGCTTAGAGGGTCTGGGGTTGAAATTCCGTTGTGCACCTTTTAATTCAGAAATTGTTTCTAAATTATGTCCATCCATCCATCCATCAGCCTTTAAAGGTCCACTGCTGGACGTAGGCCTCCCCCAATTGGCGCCACTCCGTCCGGTCCTGCGCCTTCTGAATCCAGCGGTAATATTATACGTATATAGTATCATAGTAACGTATATAGTATAAGTGAGTATAGTATTAGTAAGTCTAATACGTACAATATTATCACTTTCTTAATAGTGTAAAACATCGTCTGCATGCCTGAGAGTTCTCCAAAATTTTCTCGAAGGCATGTGAAGTCCGCCAATCCGCACATGTCCATCGTGGTGGACTGTTGCCTAAGCTCTCATTTCTGAGAGGAGACCCGTGCCCAGTGGAACAATAATGGGTTGATGTTATATATATGTATATATTATTTGTTTGTAAGTTCTGTACGTTGGATAGGACAGTAAACCGTTTCCAATAGTCAGTAGCTTGCCGTGTCCAGTATATTTATAGCCAACAGCTGTTGTTCTTTTCTTTAAATTTTAAGCTTGTTAACTAATTTGCTGCAGTGAATCGCTATTCGTCGAGTACGTTTTGTTCTGTAACGAACATGCAAACTTCAGAAAAAAAAAATGAATTTCGCTAAAAAAGTCTGTTAATGATGTACGAGTAGCTTTAAACTTCGCAATTATTGTTCTCGTGATTTTTAATGAATGTGAAATACTCAAAAGGGCAAGCAAAAGAGGCAAAACCGGTTTCCGTATTCGGAAAGTTTTGAATTGAATTTTGAAATTCTGGAATTTTTTCGTACTTTTTTTACGCTTTTCACACTGTAACTTTGGTAGGAGAATTTGTTGAATGTGTTTTCTTTTTTAAATTTAAGTGCTAACATGCATTTGTTAAAACGGTCCAAATGCGATAATATAGTGTCTCGTTTTATGGTTCCGTACCTGATTATCTTAAATAACGAAACCTTTACAGAATCAATTTGTTCGCTTATCTGTTGGGGTTTAACGGCCCCTTTTCGCAGAAGCAGCTCGATTTATCAAGTTTTAACTTGATAAGCTGTTGTATGTGGAATACTAAATCCCTTACGATGCTGCTAGAAGAAGTGAGCCTAATTGTTAAAGATTTCGGCTTCCCGCTTCAGTAGGTGGGGCTTCGAATTCCACCACGCCTTCTAGTTTTTCATAGCTATTGAGTGTTTCGTAGTTATCATCAACCCATTATTGTCCCACTGCTGGGGTTATCTCGAATCAGGGATTAGGCTGTTTAGCCCATAGTCCACCACGCTGGTCACGTGTGGATTGGAGCACTTCACATGCCTTTGAGAACGTTATGGAGAACCCAAGCATACAGGTTTCCCCCCGATTCCCCCCCCCCCCCCGTTTAAGTGAGTGATAATAAATTTTTACGGAAATAACTGAGAAACAATAATAAATAACAATTTCGAAATATACGGGTGCATGCCGGAATTTGAACCTCGACCCACGGATACGTTTAAACGGATTTCGATTAAACTTGGAACACAAAAAGGCATAAGTCGCGGGTATCACCTAGTATCATATATTAAAACCTCGAGCCATACTTATACCGAGCTTCGCACGGAACCCTATTCATACTCACATTTAGTCGGCTCTTTATTTTTCTACTAAACCTCTGTCTCTGAACTACTCATTTGCCTCTAATGGATTTTACAGCATTGCGGGTAAGACGTGTAAAAGCATAGAATTCATCCTCATGAAATCTTGACCTCACTTTAAAGTTATATTTTCATTAGCTGCAACGTAACATCGTATTGCGAATGGAACTGTTTAGATTCGAAATGGGCATGAATAAAATGTTAGTGTTTATGTTTGACACACACGGGAAGTACAATCTGTGTTATGAAGGTTTAATGGTGGTAGAGTCTTATCACGAAGGCTGGTCTGCGATGGCACCACCGGCGCGCCTATTTCTGCCGTAAAGCAGCAGTGTGACAACTTTTGTGTTTCGGTTTGAAGGGTGTAGTTAGGTAGAAGTAACTGGACTGCAAACCACTAAGTCCTTAGGAGGGGCAAGGTTACCGTATATCCTCAGATAAAACTTCCGTCCTAGTTGAGGTTTGATGTGGATGTCCATGGGCTGTGGTGACCACTTAACAGGCGGCCAGAATAGCTCGTTTGCTATTACGTTAATATGAAAAAGTCACTTGATGTTAAGTGGTCAGTGCAGCTCATAGACATTTACATCCAACCACAAATTGGACTGAAGTTCTGTCTGAGGCCGTACGAATACATTGCCACTCCTAAGGACTTAGTGGTCTGCTAAGTATACCCTTCAAACCGAAACACGATTTCGCTGCTGCTTTACGGCAGTTGCAGCGGTGGTGCCACCGCTGGCGAGATTTCGACTTAAGACTGTTTCACCATCAAGACTTCTTAGTTTGTGAAAAAACACCTACCGACCTTACACTTTATCTTGAAGTTTCCTTAATTACGAGTATATCAATTTACTACAGCCGTTTAATCCGGGATCGAGGGGTAGGAACCGGTATAAACCCTTAATTATTCTTTTCCGAACGGGGTGTGTTAATTTTTCTTTGTTAATTGTTTCGAAGCCGCTCGGCGTGTTTCGTAATTCTTTAACTTTTCTAGCAGTTCAAATTAAAAGCAGGTTTAAAATTAATAACAGTTTTGTAATTTCCTTTGAAATTCTTTATCGTGAAACATTTCTTCGGATTATAATTTTTATTTAAAAGTTTTCGGGCATACTATAAATATCTTTACCTATTATAATAATACAAAAGTAATTTTAGTGATAGTAAATTATTTCCTCTGTTTCGTCCCTTATTTATGAAGACCCATATAGCGTAGTGGCTAACGTGCGGTTTGCCGATTAGAGGGTCCTTGGTTCGATTCCTAGCAGGGCAGAATTTCTATGATGAATTCAGATTTCTGTACCTGGTTTTTGTCTGCTTGTTTCTGTATGTGTCCACGACACCCACGACACAGGTTAAATCCTTATATCGTTATTTATTTACATCGTTCTTTCTAAAAAAATATGTAGTTTTATCACCAAATCTAACCTTTTTTATCTTATCATATAGATAGATAGTAGTATAGTATAGTATATATAGTATAGTATAGTAGATAGATAGCGTCCTTTTCTCGAATAATGGAAGGAAGGAAAACAAGTTTAAGATAAAATAATAGCCATTACATCTAAAAGTTGCATTAGACATCTTTTTTATATTATTTTATACTAACAGAATAGCAAACGAGAGTGCACGCCACCTGATATTAAGTGATCACTGCAGCCCGTGTACATCCACATAAAACATCAACCTCAACAGAAGTCCTACCTGAGGTTGTACGTTGCGTTGCTACTCCTGAGAGCTAAGTTCGAATGCCTCCAGTCTAGTGTCTTATGCCTGACTGCGCCCTTCAAACTGAAACACAGCTGCTCTACGGCATAAATAAGTGAGAAGTGGTACTGCCGCAGGAGAGTCTTCAACATAAGGCTCTACGACCATAAAAACTCAACACAAAAGTCTGGCGAACGAGAAGATACGTATCAGCCATAATACACTATCACTTTAATCTTAGTTAGTTCTTAACACAAACAAAGCAAATTACTCCTATCATTTAACATAGCTCTTGCTTAAACTTAAATTAACGAACCAGCTAAGAAAGCGGAAGTTGGTTAAATTAATGATCGTTAAACTAGCGCTAGACACGGACTTTGTTTTAACTGACCAAGAAATTTCTGATTTCTTAAGATAGAAACAGTGCAAACTATTTCCAACTGAATAAAATAGAAATAGTGGAAATAAATAGTTTTATTGAAGAGCAGAGTATAGTTAGTTAAAAAACTAATTTGCGGGAAAAATAGTTGTGATGGTGGAGCTTCCATGGCTCCTTGTACATTAGAATATTCTAAATACCATATTAATACCATTTCAGTTCTATAATTTAATTACGATTTGACGACCCGTATGGCGCCGTGGTCAACGTGCGGACTGCCGTTTGGAGGGTCCTGGGTTCGATTCCCAGCGGGG
>DWKW01001300.1:0-13037 GCA_018250115.1 Doberes anticus | reverse complement strand
CTAAAAATTCTACATAAATTTCATACTGAAGCTGCCTAAAAACTATAGTACTATAGTAAACCTAAATCGAACTCAGGGGGCAGAGAGTCAGAGGTTCAAAACCCATCATGCACCACTGACTTTTCTAAGTCATCAGCGTATTAGAAATTAATTATCAATTACTTAAACTCTGTAAGAAGTTCTTTGGCCAGCCATGTGATAGTTGTGTTGTTGAAGATGAGTGATAAGAAAAATGAGTGACAGCATAATGGTTAAAAATCTCCTTCTCTTCCTCCTCCTCCTCCTTCCGGCACGCACCAATTTTAATTGTTAATGATTATGTCTAAATTATATGCGGATAATGAAAAAAAACATCACAGACATGTGAAGTCAGACAATCCGCATTTGACCAGCGTGGTGAACTTGGTCTTATATATTTAAAACGTCTCTCAAATTTATAAAATTATGAATAAGCAAAAGCTTTAACGATCTTCGTCATCATAACGGCATTTGAGTATTACTGAACTTTACCATTGTCACTGCACAGAGAAAGGATGATTGTCGGACCTCTGAATATACACAGTTTATCTCTCGATTTGCCCCGCAAAAACTCAAGACGCCACTGTAATTGCGGCTCGATGGAGTCCTCCGTGGGAAAGATATGTCCGAAATGTCATTTTCACCCGCTCTTACGTCAGTCAAGGGAACGTTTCAAGCCACTTCGGCTAAAAATCTGTTTATGAGTAACGCTTTTTAAAGTATTGACACACGACCGTATTGTTTTATTGATATTTTATATGATATATTTACTACCTGTACTTTATATTAACGTTAGCCTAGTTTTCTACTCGTAAAACATGGACACTGATTTCATTTCGCCGTTGGGAGTTTTAAATCCACTCGAAGTCACAAGATACATTTTATACAAAACATCAAGAGTACGGAAAAGTTCATTAAAGTTTGCCACTACGTGTGACCACCACTCATGAAAGGCAATTATTCATTAAGTTTTTAAAAACAGTTTTTATAATAAATTCGTTACTACCGATCGAGTGCTTTGAAATAAGTTGTATATATTTATCTACAGTATACAGAACTATTAAGTGGATTTCAGATTGTATCATATGAATTCTAACATTTTTTTTTTCATTCCATAGCCATTTTTTAGTATCCTTAATTTCCATACTGTAAAAAGAATAATTCAATAAATATATCACATTTACCTACTGAGTTTCTTAAATTAATATGTCAATTTCATAGTAAATTCATAGTTTATCGGCTTTTATGTATAAACATTATAACAAGCAGTATTCAGTTATATATTTTTAATAACTCACAAAAATTAGACAACCTGACTAAACCGATTTGGATCGTCTAATAAAATCTGCTCTACATTTAAAGGCCAGGGGCTGCGAAAACAAGATAGGAATCAATCCAGTTGAAATGAAATACCTGTTCCATCTAGACTCCGTGGACTTGATACAAAATATATACAATATCTGTAGCTCGAAAATCTCTTATTATTACGGTATTCATAGAAAGAAAACAAGAGAGAGAAAAAGAAAGAAAGAAAAAGAAAATTCATTTAATACACAGACACATCCGTAAACACGATAATTGTAGATTATGATTTTAAAAGAAGAAAATACGGAAGGTGCCTTCTCCTTTTAGAAGGTGAGGTTAAATAGAAATGATTTGGGACGTTCCATATTTCAAAAAGATCGCAACATTTACAATACGAATGTCTACTATGTTCCTGTTCCTTTCTTGATTACTAAACACTAATGTGACAGTCAAAGCAACCGCCAAATGCGACGACGTAAGCTCTTGATTAAAAAGCAAAATATAAGTATGCTTTTTGCCCATTTCCTGGCGATGTGCAATAAAATAGGTAAGCTATGTTACATGAGCATGGCTTACCTTATTTTACATAGACATGTCAATAGGTATATTAATTGTTCAAATAAGACTTGGAAGTTTGAAAGGTTTAAAAATAAACATTAATTTTAGTTACATTTTTTAACATAAAAGATAACAAAAATGGTAGACTAAGCATTGCTTCTTTTAATAATTCACAGTCCAAAAGCACAACTGAACACACAACATCTTCTTCTTATAAGAAATTCTAAGCTTTTTATCTTTTAAGATTTAGATTAATCATTGTAATTGTTCACGTCCGGCACATTTAACAAATTGCGAAACCCAATTATTAAAGACCGATCTTTTAATCTAATCTACGTTTCAGGGACGTTTCCTTGTAATTTTAAGGCTTCTACATTAAGCCATAAACTTGGTAGAATTAATGTAACACGCAAGAATGGTAACATTATCAACAAACCACATTTTATTGAATACGTAACATTAATGTAACATTACTATCAAAATCACTAGTCTAATTAATTGTCTAGTGGTTGTCTTCCGTACTCTCCAATGGACCGGGTTCAAATAGTAGGCATATCTTCAACTTAAATAGGTATTAGAAATTAAATTAAATACTACAGTAATGAAGTGAAGCAAATCGGTTTTAAGGAGAATTCTCGACAACAGAGCCAACAATAAAGTTTACCCAACCACACTGCGTCCTGAACCATTTTCTTCCCTGAGTGTTCAGTAGTAGGAAAATGACCATGTCAAAAATGTAGTTTTTTTTTATGTGGTCAAGAGTATTTGTAAGTTGACGCTAACGATTCAGGTTCATTTGAAATTGGTTCTCATTAACTTCTATAATATATACTGTTACGCACACTTCGTCTGCTCGGCCCAACCGCACTTAGCCAGAATGATGGACTATGGCATAAGCTTTCTTATCTCAGAGGAGACCCGTGCCCAGCAGTGGGACAATAATATCATTTGGTATCATTGACACTTCGATCGACAGACCGATAATAATCGTAAGAAAGGTACGAATGGCGACCACATCTCGGCAAAAGGATACGTCCTCCGACCTGGATCAAAACCAGGCCAGATGACCTTCAAGTCAAAACGGCGGGAAACCTTTGGATTCAGAAGGTGCAGGAGCAGACGGAGTAGTGAGGACAAGCTTGCATCCTTTCATTTTTTGTTATTTTTAGCAATGTGGAAATGCTTCTATTGAGAAGCTTGTAGTGCAAGGCAAAGTTTAGGATATAAGACCTCGCAATACATAGATAATGCCTATGCTGCAGTGACCAGGTGAACACTGCTATGGACGCCCCCGAATTCACGAGGAAAGCAGTAGAATCAGAAAGGATTGGTGACACATTGTTAAGCCACAAGTGTCTTCCGATAATCACGACCGCTTTGCCAAGAACGTTACGACTAAGAAGAAAAATCAATGCCACTGCCTCTATGTAAATGTATACACATAGCTACAACGTTATACTGATACGGATAACGTACGAGTATAATGACCATCACCACACTTAGTCTGCCATCTTAGCTAGATACAGATACGATACAATCCAATTACCAAATGGACACCCTCGTCAGTTACTTCAATATTATAAAACAAAAAATATATATTTTTGACGTACAACTAAGCATTGATCGATATCGCCTATCTCTTTATACATCCGCATAGATCTATCCCACGATTTGTGACAGGGCAAGGAGCATGGTGTACTGTTAAGGCGAATCAAAGTGACATCGCTGTAACGGATCTTGTTTTTGCTTCGGCCACTTGACGGTCACCACGGTCTGTGCTCGCAGGCTATCCTCGAATACCACGACTAACACGCTAGAAACTACTTTTTGTTAGCGAATGACTCGCTTCTTGTTGGAAGTCGTGATGTGACAAATAAGGCTATTTGGGTTACATTATAGTGCCAAGCCGTGTACCTATTGACACGTCTGATGTTTCCCAAACGAGGAATAGATGTTACAAAGTGTTTGGGACTATATATTTACGATAAGTATGGTCATTGAAGTGGATGAATTTGTTTATTAAGGAAGAAAAAGTTATTTTCTAAATCTTGACTGCAATAAGGACAAAAAAAGGTTGGCATCCATTTATTTTGTACGTACCTCCGTGGTGGGGATGCACGCATAGCAGCAGGCAAGGCTCGTCGCCGGGTTCCCGACAACACTCCAGCACGTCCCGACAAGTGGTCTGCGGAGTGACTGGCACGGGCGTCGGCGCCCAGCCCGCGCCACTCTCGCACCACACTCTCACTATCATCTGTTGGCAAAAAGGAAATTATGAAATTGTTATCGAAACGAAACATTATAAAGTTTATTCTATATTTTAACGATGTAAGACTATGCTTACACCTACTATTTGCCAGCAGTACAGTTGCCACAAGTATAACTGACTCAAAATGTAACGCCGATATTAGAACCTTTTAGGCAGAAGCGCAATCTACGCCAATGGAAATGGAGCAGCTATTCTGCAACTAAGCAGATGAATTTTTTCAGTCCGATTATTTATTCTTATATACTTTCTTATGTATCGTAGTGATGCGGTTTGATTTGTATATATTTTTTTTTTTATCTTAAAAGAATAGCAAACGAGCGTGCAGGCCACCTGATGTTAAGTGGTCATTGCAGCCCATGGACATTCACATAAAACCTCAACTAGGACCTAATTCCTATCTGAGGTCCTACGTGGATGCGTTGCTACTCATGAGAACTAAGTTGGAATGTCTCTTATCCGGTATTCTCTGCCTAACCACACCCTTCAAACCAAAACACAGCGGTTCTCACACTGCTGCTTTACGGTAGAAATAGGCGTAGCAGTGGTGCCGCCGCGGGCGAGTCTTTGACATAAGACTCTACCACCATAATATCCATGATTTGCAGTAACGATCTCGTATCTAATATCTTTATGTTGTTGATTATATTAGGGACTATTTATTTGATTATAATATAGATTGTATTATAATTAATTTGATGGTGGTAGCATTACGGTACAGTACGGTAGGTGTGGTTAAACAGTTACTCTCAGGAGAAGCAAATGTATAGGACTTCGGTTCTATTTGTGTTTGGATGAAGATATACATAAATGGACTGCAGGGGAAGGTGTTAAAACAGGTAAATATACCGTGGGACTTTACTTCCATAAACGAAACTTCCAATAATTTAATACAATATTTTATTTTCATATAATCATTTATGTGTTGAAAGTGTTTATTTGAAAATTGTAATATTGTTGTTTCCGGAAGATTAAAATTACTTTTAAACTGGAGCTAAAATTAATAAACAATACTATCCAAATTATTTGTTATTATTATACATTCTTTTATTTTATTTTATATATATACCTACATAGCTAGATAGCTGAGGAGATGCTGAAGATTAAAATGGAGCTAAAATTAATGAAAGTTACTATCCAAGAACTTATCCGTCGCCGTCTGGACAAACTCACCGTAGCGTTCGTTCTTTGAAAAGTTTTAAACATTGTTATTTGTGCCACGAAGTTTGCAACTGCAGTTTCCTGCAAACTGCACACCGCTGGCGTTATAAAGTTATCTTAGATTGGATTTGCAAATTTAGGGTTATTCTTGCACTTCCGCTGTTACGTATGCAAAATTTTTTTTTTTTAATGAATTGATTTTCCGATATTCTCTCGCATTTCGCATTTCGGCGGAATTCTAGATACGAGGTTGCAGTCATCTATGCCTTTATTTTCGCAAACCTCTAATGTGTTACCATTTTCTCTCAAACAAGTCTTTATGAATTGATCTAATATTACTTATATCATTAGTAAAATGAGACAGGGAAACGACCTGACATACTAACTCGTGTTTACTGTTATTTATTACCTAGTTGTGCAGGCACCCATGAGTGGTAGTGCAATTGAGCTCTCTACAACATTCTCGTAGCAAGATATTTTATCATCTCCGTGTATGAAGCCAACCTGATTAAGAGTTTGTGAAGTTTTCATCAGATGGATAAATTTAATTTACTTTTCAATTTTTTTTAAATTTTATTTACGCAAAAATTTAAGAGCTTTAAATTCTTCAGTGCGGTTTTGAGTTTCGGACGATATCTAGTTCACAAGGATGAAGCCCAGCTTGCTTTGATTGCTTAACTTGAAAGTCATGCAAAATATTTTAAAAAAATTAACACATTTCTAAATACTACCACCACCATTATCACCACATTTTATTTTTCAATTTTGAAATCCGTTGCTTGTTAAGAGAGTGTAGGGACCAGTTAATTAAGAAACATTACACGCCCATTTTAAACTGTAACCTCAAAAACTCAATACTTTATGAATGGACTTTAGAATTTAGCAAATAAGAGGTTTAAAGTTGAGTTAATCTTCAAGTAAAGTCAGAGTGAAACTTTTAAAATCTATTAATAACCGATGTTAAATATGCTAATACGTAACACGTAGCTATTTGCCTCGTTAGTTGAATCTCATTAGTATGCCGGTATTTAATAGATAATGAAATCTAAAGAGTCAACGCATTAAAATGGCTTTTAACAGCTTGTCATCCGTAGTTCTAACGAGGAGGTCGTTAGATAAGTTAACTTCAGTAATTGCCACGGAGATAAAGAAATCTGAACCATTTAATTTATTTATGGAAAATATTTAAAAAATGTATACATAAAATTATTGACGAACATATACATTTTAAAATTGTCTTGGGTTCATAGCCTACAAAATGATCGCCTTAAATTTTAATTTCAAATATGAACGATGTACAGACATGACACCGTTACAATTTTGTAAAAGTATAGATTTATGTTATTACATTACTATAATAAGAAAAAACGATGGCAGATAAGATTTAGAAATGATGCTTGATTTTTGTCGTTGAAGGAGCTATGAAATTAAGGGTACCAGCAGTTTTCTTATTGACAGTTAATCGTAATAAAATACACACTCCCGGGCCTTAATTTTTAGGAGTACAAAACAATTCTTAGTAAATAAACTACATAAACTTTAGCGTAGGCTATCAGAAAATTGTATGACAATGGTACTCTCTAATGTTGAACTATCTGAGTGCCAATCTATCCCAACTTTCTAACGGAATTCATTAAGAACATCTTCACGTTTCTGAAAAAACTACCGATTATTACTAAGGTTTGTGGCAGGATTAAATATGGTTGGATATATCGTGGTATGTAGAGGTAAGCTATTTGCTAATCGGATAGAGTAATAAGTAGCTATATTTTTTCTAGCATAATGCGCAGCGAAGCATTTTACAATATGAATGGGTTGTCGTCTCTTTAAAAACCAATAATAATAATTGTAATCGGGAATAAGAAAGTGAGAAAGAGAGTAATAAGTCTGCAGATGAAATAGGTTACCGCATGTTCCAATCAACAGCGTTGACTCTACATATTCAAATCGAATTGAAAAAAGATTCTTAATACAGTCGCTTCGTTAGCTTGAACATTTAAATCCGACGGAATATACAAGTCATAGTGTCTTAATTGCCTCATGGATTATTGTAAATTTGCATTTTATTACACGGAATTTTACATGCTAGAGCTTTTAATAGTTTTAAGAATATTATTTAGTTTTTTTGCAGAAAGGTACATTATTTTTTATAAATTGACGACCCAATCAACAACTATAAATGTTTGTATTATAAGAGCAGCAAACAAGCACGTAGGTCTTAAGTGGTCTTGCACATCCAACCTCAAATAGGTCCGAATTGCTACCTTATGGTATCTGAGGTTCAACTCAGGTGCGTTACTGCTACTGAGATCTATGTTGGAATGTCCAGTGCATTCAGACTAATCGCACCCTTCAGCGAAACAAACTGCTCAGGCGAGCCTTCTATATAATGTTGTACCACCATCGCAATCACCAGACCAGACCAGACTATGTCTGGGTGAAGCGTTATTGATTCAGATATTATTAAAAAACCAAACTACGAGTATTATAAAAAAAAATCATCATCATCTTCCACCCATTATTATTGCACTGGGCACAAGTCTTCTCTCATTCGCATCGCGGACTTCACATGCCTTTGATTACGTAATGGGAAACTCAGTCTTAATATTTTTATTTCTCATAGTCGGTATTCAGTTGTTTGAATAAGTTGCGAAATAAACCACAGTGGTTAAATCCGTTACAGAATGAAGGTAACTAAACATATAAAAAGTAAAAGAAATTACCCAACATGAGGAGAGTGCAGCCTTCTATATTATTTAATCTGTAATACCCTTTCGCTATTCAGGGCGTAACACTAAAAGGTTACATCTGCATTAGGAAGGTTTTATTTCTACAGCCGACGGTTTGGTCTGCAAAACTGTACTTTGACGGATAAGGACTTTTCTCAACCCTCATTCTACTTGTTTATTACTTAAGTAATTAAGATAAATCTACTCAGACGAAATTTTTATGTGATGGTCCTTTAAATATTTTTTTATTCTTTAATCTTAAAAGCATATTCTCTGGTCACATTTGTTTTATATCTTGGTGATGGATTAAGTAATCAGGGATGCTATCTGTCATCTGATGGTCATTGCAAGCGAAATAAATCCTTAATTTGAGTATAAACAAATAACAATCAACTATATTTAAGTCCCTTTGAAAGTGAGTGATAGCCTAGTGGTTAAGAATCTCGACCTCCCACTATGGTGGGTTGGGGTTCACATCCCGGCATGCACCGATTAGACATTTAGAAATTATTATTTATAATCGGTTCTAAATTATGAGCGTATTGGAAATTAATTATCACTCGCTTTAACGACGGAGGACAACTCGTCGTCCGTAATGTTCTCAAAGGCATGTGCAGTCCGCCGATCCGCACTTGGCCAGCGTGGTGGACTAAGCCCTCTTATGAGTTGATGATGATGATGAAATAGAACTGAAGCCTTGTTCTTTGTTTGTTTGTCCGTCAAAGCTGCATTGCCATACCTAGTAGCTACCAAGATACTTTTCAGCCACATACATGTATTTTTAAACAGCTTCGACCTTTTTTTGTTCAGTTTACTAGTTTTTGTAGTAATTTGAAACAAGGCCAACAACTATTGATACTTTGCGGAGTTGTTTTTTGGACACAACGCATAATTTGCGTGCCAAGGACATCTTCCTATACCAAAATATGATAATTGCTCTGACGTCATTAAAACTTAGGACTGTTTTCCAGTGCAAGCAAAACAAAGCACAGTTCCGTCTAATAACTGGATTTTTATGTACATGCATATGTAACTACATAATATATGTAGTACCTTTACGTCTGCAGCTTCGCCCTTGTCAAATTTTTATTTAAGAAATAATCATATAAAAGTATAAAGTATGACGACTCCTATGGCGCCGTAGTCAACGTGCGGTCCGCCGGGACCCTCCGAAGATCCTGGGCTCGATTCCCAGCAGGGCAGAAATTTGAATGATGAATTTAGATTTCTGTACCTGGTCTGGGTGTTTGTGTGCTTGCTTCTGTGCATGGCGGCCACGACACAGGTGAAATCCCACTGTGGGGCTAAGAGTGTGAAACGTTACTAATTTCATTATATGTATACTGCTTTTTGAAGAGTGTACTTTTGCATCGCGAGTCAATTTTTTGTTTATTTATAATTCATCATTGTCATCAACCTATTCATGGATACGGGGCTCCTCTCAGAGATAGGGTATAGTCCGTCAAGCTGGCTAAAGCTAGCCTTCATGAATCTGAACGATGAACGATTTTTTGCCTCGAAGCAAAGCAAGTGGTAACTTTAATTTAGTTATTAGTAGCTAACATGCACATAGCTGTCAAAAATGCACTAGTAGCACAATATTTATCACATTAAAAACTGTAATAGTACGTGTAGTAATCTCATCGCCTATTGAAAATAAACCAAATAAATCATAGTTTCGGTTTAAATAAATCATAAAATGTCGGTGACCTATAGTTTTTTTTAGATAATTCTAAGTAAGCTTTACCACCAATATCACCATATTTATTTTCGTACAGCTTACTGAGGGTTTTTTCGTTTAATCATTTATTCATTGGTCAGAAGTTATTTGAGTCAATAATTACTCTTGACTACACCTTAGTACTATGGCCTAACTTTCACGTCTCTGAAAGAAGACACGTGCCCAACAGTGGGACAATAATGGGTTGATGATGACACCTTAGTAACGTTAACAACATTCGCCGAAGGTTTGTGTTGTTGAGATAGGGCCATCCACTTAGTTCATCATACGTCATACATCATCCTTTAACGAAAATAAATATAAATTATCTACTGCGAACGTCATTATCATCATCAACAAGCCGTTATTGTCCCACTGCTGGGAACCGTTTTCCTCTCAGAGAAAAGAGGGCTTGCGCCATAGTCGACCATGCCCGCCAAGAGCGGATTGGCGAACTTCACAAGCTTTTGAATACATTATAAAGAACTCTCAGGTATGAACAATTCCTTATGATGTTTTCAAGTCAAACCATTAAACCATAATTAATGTTTAATACGCAATTAATGTCGACTTTGCAGCAAATTCGGTACGTGCCGGGATTTTAACGCCGACCAATTGGAGCAGAACGTCGAGATTTTTTACCACTGGGCTATCGCTTAGACCTCAGGCTTAGAGACATTAGAAGCCTAAATAAAATACATGATGGTGGTAGACTGTTGTGTCGAAGGCTCGCCTGCAGCGGCACCGCTGCTGCACCTATTTCCGCCGTAAAGCAGCAGTGTAACAATTGCTGTGTTTCGGTTTGAAGGGTGTGGTTAGGCAGAAGACACCGGACAAGAGGCACTACAACTTAGTCCTCATGAGTGGCAACGCATCCACATACGACCTCAGATAGGACTTCCGTCCTATTTGAGGTCTGATGTGGATGTCCATGGGCTGCAGTGATCACTTAAAATCAGGTGGCCTGCATGCTCGTTTGCTATTCTAATAACATCAAAAAAAAAAATTGACAATAAACGCAATGCCGCGATAAGCATACCTCTGAAGATGCACAAGCGATTCAGAGGTCCGACGCAGACGTTCACACGATCGTTTATTTTCGCGTTACGAGAAAAACTCGCTGCACATTTCTTTATTATTATAATGTTGTGATATTTCGCTTTCGCTGCTAAGTGTCATCGGCTTTATAATGCGAAACGAAAGCTGTTTTCGAGTGCAATTCGTGCGTTCTGTGCACGCCAGAACTGGTTTTGGGTTTTTATAAAAGGTTGATAGAATATTAAGGTTTTTTTTTATTTATTATTAATGAGGTTGGAAACAAATATGCAGGACAGGTGATGTGACGTGGTCACTACAAGCCATGGACTTCCATTTCCGCCCTCGGATAGGTTTGTCTGATGGCCTATCTGACATAGGCCTCCTATCTGCTGTATTCTGCCTGACCTCGGCCTATAAAACGAAACACCGCAATGCGAGCGCTATTGCTTACCGGCAGAAATCCACCATAAAACTATGAGAATTAAGATTACTCAATACGGACCTAACCCAGGTGCTAATAGCTTAGTTTTGTTCATGGATGGAAACTGATTGTGGAAGCGTCTTATGTCGAAGGCTCGCCTGCGGCGGCACCACCGCTACATCTATTTCGGCCGAAAGCAGCAGTGTGAAAACTCGGTTTAAAGGGTGTGGTAAGGCAGAAGACACAGGACAGGACACATTCCAACTTAGTCTACTTGGAACTTACTACTTAGTAAATTAGAAAAAAAAAAAAAAAAATCACATGTCGTAACTCAACAGGTGCTACTAATACACTAAATACCAGAATATTAAAAAAAAAAACTTATGGGTCGTGGCCACTCGTGTAGAACACATACAATCTAAACGGATACCGATAATACAAACGGATGTTTATTCACTAATTAGTTTTTTGTTTTCGACCAATTAATTACGAATATAGTTAACCAATCTGGCGTACAGGGCACCGAAAAGATGCAATACGTTCAACTAATTAATTATGCAATAAAACCCGAAAGGGTGACGTCCTTCTGTTTACGAAACAGTAGGAACGTATAAACTGCTCCATGTCCATACGTACGAGCATCTGTTTACAACTTGCAACAATGTATCGTGTGTACAGAATCTCGGAATGCGGTATTGAAATATCTACGTATACAATGACTAGCTGTACACGCGACTACGCCCGCGTAGAATACAGTTTTCAAATATAAGATTATCATTTAAAAAAAATACAAAGTTTAGCCATATTTTATCAATTTGTGAATAAGATATGCATACATATGTCGTGGACTTTTGTACAGGCCTTTTAAGCTCTACAAAATATTAAAGAAGGCGATCATTTATTTTTTACCGTTTAGCGGTAACAACCGGTCTACAACCAAACTTACAGAGTTTACCTCTTTATAATATGTATTAGTATAGATAAAATAGCAGGTAAAACAGCAACGGCGCCGTGTCTGTACATCGAAGATATGTTAAAAACTTACAGATATAGACTATGTAAAGGTTTCTGAAAACGTATTTTGTATTAATATTGTCCGTCTGTTTTTTGTTTGCATGTTTGTTCGCCAATGACGCAAAAACCAATAAATAATTTACAATAATACTCATACAGTTTAAAAGAATAACATCTTCAGCATGATCATATTGCTATCTGTCAGCTGAATACGGACCTCCTCTTAGAGATGAGAAGGATTTAGACCACAGTCCGTCATGCTGGTACGTGCGAATTTGGTATGCCTTTACGTAGAACTTTCGCAGGTACGCAGGTTTCCTCACGATGTTTTCCTTCTATTATTCTAATATGCACATAACGACAGTTAAACAGTGATAGACTAGCTTTTATTGTATGTATTTCTGTTAGAGTAATGCTACAATGATCCGATGTATATATGCAAATATCAACCAGCAAGCAGCATAATTGACAGACTTGATTTACCTTTTCCTTCGCGGCTTGTACTCTTACTAATTGACGTGTAACTAAAAATCTATGTAAACACGAAGTTGTTTACATACATTGATACCCTTGCTATGTCACCACCACTCAACTCTTACCCCTACAACGAAGCCCGACCCACCGGTGCGAGAGGTCGTGATTCTTAACCAATAGGCTATCACTCACTCATTGGGTATCAATTATTTTATATATTATATTTTGACGACCCGTATGGCGCCGTGGTCAACAACGGACTGCCGTTCGGAGGGTCCTGGGTTCGATTCCCAGCGGGGCAGAAATTTGAATGATGAATTTAGATATCTGTAC
>DWKW01001299.1:0-13038 GCA_018250115.1 Doberes anticus | reverse complement strand
ATGCAATAGGTTTTTTTCGATTTGCCAAAAAATCGTATTTTTGGATTCGGTCACTTTAATACTAAGCGTGCGATATGGTCTGCAGATGGATCACTATGATACACTATCTATTTTAAATATACGCTTTAAATTTTTTTAACCCATTATTCCCATTGACAAGGAAGAAAATTTGTTTTCTTGAATCAATTGATCATTTTTCACGAATAATATTAAGACAACCCTTATGGCCGTTGTGAAGGTCCCAAGTTCGATTCCCAGTGGGATATAAATTTGAATGATAAATTTAGATTTCTGTTCCCGATCTGGGTGTTTGTGTGCTTGTTTCTGTGAGTGTCTAAGGCAAGAACGACATAACGAATACTTGTGTGGTTCTGTAAGAGTAAAGTGTTATATATTTTATTAGCCAGCGATCCCAGGCTTACGCATTAAGATTCATCATCAACACATTATCATACTGGGCACGGATCTTCGCTCAGAGATGAGAGAGTTTAGGCCGTACTCCGCCACGCTGGCAAAGTGCGGATTGGCGGACTTCACATGCCTTTGAAAACGTTATAGAGAACTCTAAGACATGTAGGTTTTATCACGACGTTTTCCTTCACCGTTAAAGCGAGTGATAATTATTTCATAATACGCACATAATTTCGAAAATTTTGAATAGACTACATTTCAAGAATGAGAGGTGCGTGCCGGGATTCGATCCTCGAGCCAACGTAGCGGGGTCGAGATGCTTAAGCACTAGGCTATCACTTACTTACACAATAAGATTACAAAATTAAAATCGCTCACAAATATTATGTAGATGTAAAGATTTCAGAGCTCTGAAGGTATCTTAGCAAGGTAATCTAAATAACTAAAAATGTTTATAGAAATAGCTGCAACATTTTCCCTAAAACTAATCTCATAATATATTTTCATTCCATGGTATTCGTTTGTTAACAGTTTAAATTTGTATACCAGTATTTTTTGTGTAATGTTGTTTTTCTTATTTTAGTATGCATTTCTATCTGTTTGAAGCATTTCTAATATGATAAACATTTCAACCGATTTTAAATCCTATTGTATATTTTTATCAGTGCTTTAATATTTTGTTATAACAGCATAATTACTTGATTCTTTATTGGCTTTAGGAGGCGCTGAATTTTCTGATTTTGATATTTATATATTTTACATTCTAAAAAGTTACAAGCTAAAAATGTACATTACAACCTTTTTTTTTTAAATAAAATCCAGTAGAAATTTTGACAAAATTTACTTAACATAATTCAGGTCAGTAAAAGCAAATCATTTCCCTTAAAATGTTCTCTATAAAGGATACCCTCTATTCATGTGCCAACTGTTAAGGGTTTTCGTATATAGCATAACTCGTTGCTGTTGGTTTGAACGGTCGCGTCAATTACTAAAATAATCGAAGCGTGGGCTGGTTTGTTTTGTCAGTCAACATCGCTGTTTCAAATTGGTTTTCTGCGATTAAATTCTACTAATCATTCCGTTTTGATAAATACTGTGTCAGATGTTTTGGAGGATAAATTAAGATGATTAGATTATTTTGTTACTGTATGCAACGTAAGTGCTACTTATTTGTTCAAAGCTTGTTCTTAAAATTACCTTACAACGATACTCACTCGAAAGTACTCGTACTTTCATTTTCATTTGAATCGTGAAAAATTGTATTCTAACATGATAAATGTAAATGATCTTGACGTTCGATAATTCTTAGCAAAAATGACGCCAAATTTCGTAATAGATCGCCCATGTGCCGCTGTTCTATTTAGCTAAGAAACCGATTATTTGGCTATGCAAAGCCGATAAATATATATTTTATATAGATCATTGACTTTGATCTTTTCTTTATTACCTCCGACGATTGTTTTTAAAATTGTATAGTATGGTTGTAAATAAAACAAATCCTAAATGTTTATAACAAACAAAATGCAGAGACCAAAGTGCATTAATTACCGCTAATATATATTATTATATAAAAATAAATATATTATTAGATACATTTTCCTCAACAGGGATACCATTTGTTCTAGTAACAAGAGCACAAATATACATAACCTTAGAACAGTTGTTATTGAGAGCAAACTGCTCGTAAAAGCACAACAATTTAGCGACCAATAATTTTGAATTAGTAACTGCGAACCTGAAATCTTTCGCAACTGCAACAGTCGTAAATATATTACATAAGATACTCATACAGCGTTTGTTATTCTGATGGCCTCTTGAATAATATGATTCATGGTACTTTAGTGATCTGTGTATAATGGGGTGAAGACTCACCTGACTGATTTATTGGTCACCTGACTCCATGTTCCAGTTGCCAAGAGGTGTTTTAAATGAACACCGGAAAAAAATTACGACTTCTGATTTACGACGCTCAATAAAATTGGAGCAGCAGGTTCGTTCGAGTCACGATGAGTGAAATGTATGAAGTAAATTGTTCTAGAATTAACCGTTGGTAAATAACGATCTCAGATGGCAGCTTAAATCAATATAATTCTAACTGTAGGTCATACATATACATATATAGGTAACTAATTGTGTGAACAGAAAAAGTCAAATGCAATTTTCTTTGGGATTAAAAAAATATTCTAACATGAGATAAATTATTCAAGATAGAGTAATTTTACTGATGTCTGGAATATCAGTAAGATTAAACTACCTTCAAACAGAATAAACAAATTTCTGTTTGAAGGTATGAGTTTCAGAAATATTAATAAGGATGATACATTAAACCAAAGTGAACTTATTTTCGAAGAATAAAATCATTCATGACTTTCGCATAAAGCTTATGAGATCAGGGCGATGAACTCTATAACCTCCATGATCATAGTAATGCACTGAAAAGTTTATTAATTTTTATACATCGTCTATTATCTGGATGTTGATGTTAAGGTTAAACCAAGAGAAAACCAGACATTCCAATCTGATCAAAATTGAGTCACGACGCGCATTGTTGGTCAGGGGTTGATCGTAGCTTAGATCATTTTCTATCTTCGATGGAAAACACCTCTGCAGTAGCTACGTCAGTGTGACGGGCCGTTATCCAACCGGCTGCAGCGGCCCACGCGCATTCCCAGCCCGCCTCGGCGGATCGCCAACATTTTCATAGTTTAGTTACGATTTCGAAAACGATCCGACGCGTCCCGCCGCCGCGCCGGCGACAATCCTCCCGATTTCTCGAATCCACTTTTTCTTTACCTTCGTCAATTTTTCGAACACGAATCCTCGTTTGAATAGACTTGAAAGTGTTTTGTGTTTTGACTTAAGTGTATTGTGACACCCTGTTGGATTTTTACCAATCAATAGGTGGGTATATATTTTATTGTTTTCAGATGTGCTCGCTGAAATCACTTTTACGTTAATAATATTTTTATGCACGTGTTTTCAAAATTTTGCATTATTCATTAATCCGATTTGAAGTAACAGTGATTGCGCGCATAAATGGCATAAATTTATTGAAGTGATATTTTAAATTCGTAAATTGAATAAATATATTTATATACATTAACATGCATCAAGAAATGCCTGGAATCGATTCCGCTATGGAGATTGAAGCAATAAAACCAGAAATAAATCCAATCGATAATATTAGATAACCGTCGGAAGTTATAAAATGGAAAGAAGTTGAGTCTGTTAGTTCCAAAACGTCTCGCGGGGCCTTCAGCGGTACCGAAATAGACTAAGACGTTTCGTTTACACTTGTGAAAATTTTAATACTGGACACCCACACGAATACACTTCACCTTGCCGTGTAGATGGCGCTGACCGCAGTACCTATGAGTCACTCGCATGAACCGGAGCTTTGGCCAAGATTGATTTCGGTCATATCATACTTCTCAGGTTTGCGTTATGCGTTTGATATTTACGAAGATTACCTTTTGACATGCAACGCTATGGTGAGGAAGACCATATAAACATGGTTTAATACACATAGATAAATGATATTCCGAAAATAATTTCTTTTAATTTGGGAAATGATACTTCCAAATGATAAGCGTTTTGTATTAATCGGAAGTCTTTTGAAACTGTCATTAAAACATTAAATAGATTACGTAATGGATTTTGATCCGTAAAGTACATTTTCATTGACAACTTATATTTGTATGCACTCGTAATGGATATGTAACACTAGAAAATAGACGTTGTTCATAGACCACGGTGCATTTCATCAGAGTATAATATGTTTTATCCAGTATTTTTTATTTAAAATTTCGATATTAAATGACAAACTCCTTCACATTTTATCTACGGATTTCCTGTACTACTTGTAGTGGCTTCCGCTTCGTGTAAATCTGCACTCTGTAGCTAATGTTGAATGGAAGTTGTTACATGATAGAGACACCGTGGAACAGCCTTAAGCATGAATGTAATTGTCTAATGATATTCTGCAACTATAATACTTTGCATTTTATATTTTTTTATACAAGACTTAATCAGCTTTAATAAGGATTAAATTCAAAAACGATTTCACAGATTCAAACAAGAATTTGTATTCACTCTAAGGTCCCAAATATTTTTTATGACAAAGATAAAGATTTTATGATAAATTAAAAAATATTACGATCGTTTTCTTGTCTATTACTCTCTATTGCTACCTGATGCTGAGTGGCAGCATATCGACATTCCAAATAGAACCTAAAGCCTTAGGCCCAACGCAGATGCGCCGCTAGATATGGACATAGTTGTAAACGAAGGTGCGTTGTTGTTGCTACATTTAAAATTAAATAGCGATGATAAAAAGGCGATCTTATTATATTCTTATTATATGATTCGTCATTTCTTCCGTATCTTTGGGGGGAAAAATCACAATAAAATTACACTACATAAAGTAAAATCATAAATATGGAACATAAGTATATTTTCTTTACAATAACGGAATAGTAAATGTGTATGCAGAACACAATGCATATTTAAATGGTTCCCTCATAATGTTTTCTATAACCATTATCCAAGGGATGATTAATTTCTAACATGCAAATGCAATGCAAAAATTTCGAAATATTAGAGGGAGGTATGTGCTCGAATTTGAACTGGCCGGACCGAGCGGGCCAGATTCTAAACCACCAGGCTGTTATTGTGTAAGTGGGCAATAAATGCTAACAATGATAATGACTAATGTTCTGGAGCTTAACGATGTAAGAATGAATTAATCAAATTTAAAGAAAACAAAATTATTTTTATTTAGCATACACTATAAAAATATTCCTTTTGACCACGGCAATTACTTTTCTATGTGAGATTTGTTTGGTGTTCCCTTCTAATTATTAATTAATGCATTAAAATTAAAGTAAGACTGACCTACTACTAATTAGAAGTCGCTTTAATAATATAATATTTCTTCTATCAGTTTATTACTTTAAGGTCAAGTTCAAACCTAATTAAAACAAATTTTAATACAAAATAGAAAAGAACTTAATTTCATTGTCGATCAAATAATGAAAACAACAAATGATATTTACTCAGTTTTTTTTCAATAGTAAACGGGCAAATAGGCCACCTGATGTTATGTGGGCCCTGCAGCCTATGGACATCCTCATCAAACCTCAACTTGGATGGAAGTCGTACCTGAGGTTGTATACGGATGCGTTGTTACTCTAAAGGACTAGGTTGGAATGCCTCCTGTCCAATGTTTTCTGCCTAAACACAACCTTCAAACCGAAACACAGCAGTTCTCACACTACTGCTTTACGGCAAAAACAGGTGGTGCCGCCGCAGGGGAGCATCCGACTTAAGACTCTACCACCATCAAACATTTACCGCATTTCAGGTTACACTATCTTGACGGTTAGAGGGCTAGCCAACAAATATCTCGTAAATGCTACTTTAATTTAGTAAAACTCTAAAACAATGAGTGGAAAACGAGCATATATTCACTTTATCCTAGGCTGATGTCCATGCTACAGATTAAGTATGAAACGAAACATAGTAGACCTAACACTGCTACTTCAATCGTCTGATCTAAAATAAGATTCAATATTCTTAATAAACTATATATACATTCATTTTCAATCCGTTGCGATTTAAGAATAAAATATTTTTTGCAAAAAACAATAAATTTTCATTTTAGCATTTGAAAACTTTCAGTAATCTTATCGCATTATGATCGTTTATCGTAAGTGTTTAATTTGTTATTATTTCTATTTAATACTTTTATTAATTATCCCTATTAAAGCAAAAGAGGCATTATGTATGTGAAACCGTTTGTAATTGAAATCATCTATATCTATTTTACCACGAACTTTTAAATTGATTAATTGCATTAATTAATCGAATTTTGTAATTGAAGTTGAACTAACTTTCTAATGAATAAGAAACTTGGAATTTTAAAAATATCTCAGACTAGGATGACAATACAACGTTTAGTGTGAAAAAAGTCTGTTTTAAAAATGTGGTCTAAAAAAATCATTTTAAAATAATAATTATTCACAGAGACTTTCAAGCTAGTAGCTTGTTTTAAACGTCTCTGTGAATAACAAATTTTCTTATTATTATTACAACACCGTAATATCGATTATTTAACGAATTCATCTGAAAATTTACATGTCCGTGATAACCGTGAGTATCCGTATTAATAAACAATAATAATAATTTTATGCGAACGACAGATCAAACAATACAAATTAGTTCTTTCTGTGCGACCACACTATAAGATACAACGGGAAAGAATGTGTTCTACGCGGCGTTCCATCTTTTTGCAAGCAATTTGTGCAAAATGTACAAGCTCAAAAGCTCTAGTTAAAGACCAAGTTTTTCCTTTTATTCCAAACAAGACTTAATAAAGTTTATAGAGAGACGGGTCTACATCTGTTTTAATTTTTTTAAGATCTACAATACCACATTTAACATTAACCGTCTCTTCCAGGGCTCATCAGTTCAAGCAGCAGCAGCTGTATCCAGGGATGACCAATCGCTAGCACAATGGGGGTGACGGATGATTTAGCCCCTAGCTTCACGCAGAAGCCGCAACTGCGCCAGGAGGACGATGGCAACAAGCTGGTCTTCGAGTGCCAGCTGCTCGCGGCGCCGAAGCCTGAGATATCCTGGTATCGCAGCGATGAACTGCTCAAAGAGGATAACAGGACCAAGTTCAAGTAAGTGTTTTGGCAAAAGCATATTTTTTTTAAATGCGAATCTTTAAAAAGGTATATTGAAAAAAAAGGGTTTTGTAAAACCTTTTTTTAATGAAAATAATTTTCATACAGTGTTAATTTTGGGTTTGATCTAAGTGACATCTAAAAGATCTATGTCTTCACTCAATAAAGAGAGGCTTAGGCTACAGCCTGTAGTCCCGTGTGGACTACAGTCCAAATATGGATCAATAGACTTCACAAGGTTTTGAGATCATTACGGAGAACTCTCAGGATGCAGGTTTCATGACCGTTAAAGTTATTGATTAAAAAATTCTAAGCTTGATAACGAAAAAATAGATGTGTGTGATTCGAATTTAATTAGGTCCTATTTCAATATAAAGCAAAGATATTATTTGCTTCGTTGTGCTGTTTAATTGACGACGACTAGAAATTGTTTGCATTCGTCTGTAAAGTTTTTTATCTTGTAAAGACAACTTACTACCTTTAAACTAGGCTCCTATATTCCCTCTAGGGTTTATTATTATATTATTATTTGCATTTGAATTATTATTATTTGCATTTAAATCAGTTTATTTTCTGCTTCAACTCCTTAATTAGCTACTATTAGACTTGATCAACGTTCGAGATAACTGCCTTGAAAGTTAATGATTTGTTTGCCTTGATCCATGTGTGCCTTTGATACACTCATCTGAGCCAAAGCCGTTGGCACACTTGGCAACATTTTGTTATTATCTCTAATAATTAACGATTAAACACTTCAGTTTCGCTTTTTAAATCTAGAGTTGAAAGTAGGACGATCAGTGTATCCCCATAATAGATTTCTAAGTTTCATTGTGTTTATGATTGTGTCTGCTGTTGTATTCCATGTAGCTACTTACGTGTGTGTCTAATTTGACATGGCGTTAGTAACTTGACTTAAAATAATTGCTATTCGTTTTGTCAAGTTAATAATAATAATAGTATATTTTGTATAGGAAACGTTGTACTTAAAAAAATATTGCAACTCGATTGCCTAAGCTAAAAATGCTCATACTTATATATTTCTAACATCTTTATAAAACAGATTGTTTATCTAAACAATAGCAAGATTGCTATTGTTGAACTTTCAATCAACAATCAACTCGTCTTTGTCGACTTTTTCTCGCCGTAACGATTTCGATGGTTTTTTTCATAGTGGAATTTTAAACGTTATATTTTTTACATTACTGTAGATCTACCGCTTGACAGTAACTGAATCGATTCCTTTCGTACGGGAGTACAAAGACAAAACAAAATCACATTTTATAAAAAAAATATATCAAAATTCATAACATTACATAAAAAATTTAAACCGATATATCGTATTTAATAACAATAGTCAGTTTGATTGTATTTTAATAACGTGTCAAAGATTTAACCAGGTTATCGACTAAGTGCACTCTTTCACGACTGTATGGTATACTGAGAGAAAATAGAAATTCTTTGCACTCTTAGCATTTAAAATAAGAATGTTTTGAGATCCCTTTTGAAATTACAATTAACACGTACAAATAAGTCACTAGTTAATCCGTTATAGCTCTACCACTGTAAAATACTTCTCGATTGTCGCTACTACTGATAATTCTGATCAAGGCCTTTTTAAATTGAATTTAAAAGGGCTTCCAATATTTAAAAAGTGAATTTTATTAAACTTAGTTTTAGTGCACAACATTATTATTATTAGCATTTTATTATTTTTTACATTAACAGAATAGCAAAGGAGCGTGCACCCCACCTGATGTTAAGTAGTCACTGCAGCTCATAGAGATCCACAACAAACCTCAACCAGAACGGAAGTCCTTTATCTAATATCAGTTAGAACGGAGTAATTTTAAAACAAGGAAAATAAAATAGTAGTAAAACATAAAAATATAAGAATAATCTTATCTGATGTTGTATGTGAATGCGTTGCTACTCATGAGGACGAAGTTGGTATGCCTCCTGCTCGATGTCTTCTGCCTAACTACATCCTTCAAACCAAAACACAGCAGTTCTCACTGCTGATTTACGGCAGAAATATATGTAGCGGTAGTGCCGCCGCAGACGAGCCTTAGACGTAAGTTTCTACCGCCATCAAATTTTATTATTATATTATAAGTTTATTTATTTCTAATTTCCATTCGTTATTAAGATACAACGCGGAATTGACGCAAATGTTGTAGCTGGAAAGCTATATTAGATATAAATAGGTACTGCATGAATATGTACATATAATCTTATACGTTCTGATTTCGTTGAAACGTCTTCAGTACGTGATGGTTCAAATTAGTAGAAGCGTCCTAAGAAAATAAATAATGTCAGAATGAGTTCAACAAAGTTTATAAAAAGATTTGTTTTGGAATCGCGTCATGATTTTTTGAGAATAATGAACGATCGTGATGAACGGTTAAAGATATTAAGTGACCACATGAAAGAGTTAAACCTGGTGGTGAAGAATCTCGACCTATCGGTCAGGTGGGTCGGGGTTTGAATCTCGGTATGCACCCCTAATTTTTAGATTCATAGAATATATTTTAATATGATATGTGCTTTTAAAATGTGAAAATTTCCGTTTTTCCGTGATTAACATCTAAGTGACAAGAAATATTTTTGATGGTAGTAGACTCTTATGTCAAAGACTCGCCCTGCGGCGGCATCACCGCTGCTCCTATTTCTGCCGTAAAGCAGCAGTGTGACAACTGCTGTGTTTCGGTTTGAGGGTGTAGTCAGACAGAAGACACTGGACAGGAGGCATTCCAACTTAGTCCTCTGGAGTAGCAGCGCATCTATATACAACCTCAGATAGGATTTCCGTGCTAGCTGAGGTTAGATGTGGATGTCCATTGGCTGCAGTGACCACTTAACATCAGGTAGCCTGCATGCTCGTTTGCTATTCCGTTTGAACGAAAAAAAATGTTTTGCGCTCAGAGACAAATAAATAGTCGATATCAGTTAGTCCAAAAAATATGTCTTCTCTGTATGTATGTACATGGCCCCGCCACTGTGAATGTTTTTTTACTTGTACTCCCTAATTTGGTGAGTTACTACCTGCACGCCCGGGGAATTCTGAATCTGTATGTAATCTGCGTCTGTATGTAATTTGAGTCTGAATTAGTTTACGTAAGTACAAAAGATGGCGCGCAAGTCCTTTCAACAAATTAGAGTAGGTATTTGGTATAGATTAGCCGGCAGTTCGTTTAGTGTCTTGCATAAGTGTATCTGTTTTGAAGGTGGTCTTCAAGTATGAAGTAGAGGGTAAGAGCTGGTTATTTAGCTAATACTTCGCTATTGACAAGCAAAGGTGCAAAACAATAATAGACATACAAATATCAATTGGGAACTAATAAATGTAAACAATCAATTTGAATTTAATAGTACATTTGCAAAGGTAACACTGATTGAATGCCTTGGCAATAATAACGAATACATTTAAAACTCGCGCCGAATGTTAACAAATTAATAATGGCATTTGTAATCTTCATTTAAAAGTAGACGCTTATTAATTGGGTATATTCGAAAAGTATTTTATCATTAGTTAATGACATTTAGTTTGATAGAGGTAGGGTCTTACGCCGAAGGCTCGCCTGCGGCGGCACCACCGGCACACCTATTTCTGCTGTAAAGCAGCAATGTAAGAATTGCGGTCGGACAGGACAGGAGGCATTCCAGCTTAGTCCTCTGGAGTAACAACGCATCACACATACAACCTCGGATAGGACTTCCGTCCTACTTGAGGTTTTGATGTGGATGTCCATGGGCTACAGTGACCACTCAACATCAGGTGACCTACATACTCGTGTGCTATTCCATTTGAAAAAAACAATAAATAAATAAAGACAAAATGTATCATAATTTCACATACCAAACTAGGATTATCTGTGTCGTGGACAATGGACACACACAAACATATAATAGACATTTAAACTCCTCTTTTAAATTTTTGCCCCAATGGGAGTCGAACTCAAGATCTGTATCAAAATTTATTGGATTGCAATTATAGGACTCGTATAGTCATAAGGCATACATACATTTGCTTAAAAATTTACAATAAAGCAAAGTATCAAATGTAGTTCATCACTCTATTTAAAAATCGAACATTTCACTTGTATAACCCAAAAGGATAAAAAAATCTAATTGCCACAAGGACGAACTCTTGTACTAAGTGGACGGCGTCTCCCTTGACATACGTGATTTAAATGCCCGTGAGAATAGTATCGTTAAAATTAAAATTTATTTAATATTGAAAGGTTGCAATATTTTTCTAAGCCCATTTCCAGCTCTTTTAGTAACTTAAGAATGAGATGTTAGTTGACGGAATATTTTAGTTCGTATCCATTACGTCTCGACCATGGGTCTCCTTCCAGAAGAAAGGTCACCTCTTCACTCTCATGTATGAATTGGTAGACTATGCAGATATTTCAAATTATTACGAAGAACTTTTGCGTATACAGGTTTCCTCCCAAAGTTTTTCGGCACTTGAAGACACTTCACATCGATTAATTTAAATCTTGTTACATGGAATGGAAGGCCGACATTATACCACTAGGATCTCTATTACTTAGGGTTGCTTTGACATTGGTTGTTAAACAAAGCAAGAATATGCAGTCATTTGTCACAGTAGTGACAAGTAGACAAGTGGCTGCGTTGGTGGTGAAAGTCAAACAAAGCAAAAATACAGCCATTTGTCACATGTAGTTTTTCATCGTTAACCGACAAAGCAATAAATTTACTTTTCAATTTGACAGCCGCGTCCGGTTCAGAACACTGTTTAATTTGTTCTGTTACACAATGCATCCTGTTTGTTTAAAGTTCTGAACAGTAATATTTAAGTAGATGGTAAATAATATAATTAATATAAATATCATTTTTTTAAAATAGAAAATGGATATTGCACAACATGATAGACTTTATTAATATGGTTATATTTTTAAAGGAGTTTTATAAAATTTATCAAGAAAATATTTTTTTTTAATAATTTTGGTTTGGATTAAAAATGGTCACATCGAACCCATAACATCAAATTGACGGTGACAAAAAGTTAAAAGTCCAAATTTTATTTAAAGAAACCAAACAAAAATTTGTTTATACGATCTCTTTAGTATTGAGTTTTGTCGTACAGAAAGTTATGCAAAAATAAACATTTTGCATACATATTTTTAAAATCTTTCCTTTCTTATCTTTCATATTTTCCATAAAAATATAAATAAAGTTTCATAGTTTAGGACATAGAAAATCCTAACATTTTCTTTTGTAACTGGCGTCTGAAGGCAGCCATTTTTTCTTCATCAACCAAAGTTGATAGACTACAATTAATAAAATTCACTACACCGGCATTGGAAGGGCTTTTGTCAATAAATGCCATTCGAAGTGTAACAAACGATTACTCCGGTTTTAAGCCACATTTGAAATCACAGGAAATCATTGTACGAAAATGTTTAATCTGCAAGTCCGTTTTTCATTTAGACAAGACATTTTAATAAAGATATGGTAATCTTTACTAAGATGTTTACAAGTTATCCTCGCGGTAGTATCGGTAATTACGATTTTTTTAATGCAAATTATGTACGGGACATAATTTTTTGGGATATAGTCCAAGTTAATGGCGGCTTGCAGGATTTAAAATTGCTTTACATTTAAATTATTTAGATTTTGTTGTTGCTGACTGAACTATCCTTCCCCAGGATCCAGAGCATCGCCAACAACAAGTTCCTGGTGGTGCTGGAGCTGGACGATGTGGTCGAGACCGACGCGGGGCTGTACAAAGTGAAAGCTAAGAATAAGATGGGCGAGGTGGCCGCCTCCATCAATCTTAACTTCAGCCGTAAGTATTTTGGGTTTTACAATATAGATTTTATTAAAATCTAATTTTAAGTGGTCACTGCAGCCCATGTACATCTACATCAAACCTCAGCTAGGACGGAAGTCGTATCTGAGGTCGAATGTG
>DWKW01001298.1:0-13040 GCA_018250115.1 Doberes anticus | reverse complement strand
GGGGGTTTGGCCTAGGACAGACACTAGCTGGAGGGCTTAAAGGTACTGTAGTTCCTTGCAAGTTATTATTTTTTTGCATTATGATTGTTGTATATGTAATCTTGTTCTGGTAATAATAAGAATAATATGTCAACGAATTAAGACGTTATGACTACTAACTAACAATAACTCCATGAAACTTTGTATAACTTGGAAAGGTATAAATATATGTTATCTATACTTAGTATTCAAATCTTTTCGGAATCCTGTTTGGAAGACTGGTCGCCAACGTCGTCAAATCTCCGTAATATAGGGCTGTTGATGACTCTCGAAAACACTTAATAGACGTAGTGCTGAAGCATAAGGGGTGTGCACTCCTTCAATTAAGTCCTTATCGCCTTTTTTGAAGAACAGAACTCCTACGCTTCTCCTCCACGCATTCGGTGCTCCTTTATAATAGAATCGAATGTTTTTTTTGAGATTTGGAGGTGGGGTTTTCCACCCACTGCAGTGATTCTGTCATCACAGGTCACGTCCTGTTGTTTTTTAAGCTGTTGGAGATCGTACAGCCTTACGTTATAAATATCTTCGGTATTTGCAACACAATCGTTGCTCTAATTACATTTCGACTACAAATTCTGCACATACCAGCCGATTTTTCGGAATCGGCACAGCGAACACAGCACTTAGGCTTTTATTAATACAGTTCTAATTAAAGTTATAACAATCGTATAGAATCAGTACCTACAGTAAAATGACTGCATTATTTTTCTGTTTCAATAATTACCTGTAGAAAATGAAAATTTCGGTTTTTTTTAATGTGTTTTCTATAGGTTATTTTAATTGTTTTCATGTAAAGACGCCTACATTTTGTTACTAAAATAAACATGTGAACACGGCGCGGAGGCCTTACGACATTTTTGCAATTGTTATCTTATTTCAACAACCACGTAGAATTTATGAAATATTTTGAATTATTCACCCTGTGTATAACTGATTTATTTATGTGTCCGTACTTCATTCTAAAGCCATATTAATTTGTAAATGTTTTCACTATAGGTACCTATAATTAAAAATATTTTATGAATTGGTATTTTATTTTATAACTCCTTTTACACTATGACATTACACAGGGGAAAAAATGTTTTTTTTTGTATTTATGGGTAATCTCTAGAATTATTGAACTGATCAAATAAATTTCACAAATCAATAGATAGCTAATCTGTTCTTGAATAATACAGGCTCTGTTTTATATTTAACAGATTTACTTGAAATTTTACAAATATTTCGTATAAATAATAGAACACGTAGATTTTAATAAACTTTCTATACATACATGTAATAAAATACGTATTCTCAAAATTCGTCCCTTCAAGGTCTAAGCGGTTACATCTTACACATTTACATTAATATTACTTTTTGTCTTCATTTAGATTCGAATTTGTCATGAATATTGAGTATGTGTTATGTATGGGATATATCATAATGTGAAGAAGCTTTACTTGATTAATCAGTTAAATTGAAGTTTTTCAGTTAAAAGTCCTCAGAGTAGGCATTTACTAAGAAAATATTTTAGACAAATAAAATATTAAGCTGCTGAAATGGGGGTTAGGAAGTTATTTGGAAATCCAGTGTGTTTGAAGCAAGAGGTATTAAATTTTGTTATTAGGTAAATTCTTTCAAATAATACGGTATACGTACCTATAACCGTGTTTCAGAAGCCAACCCTAAAGTGAGTTAAATAGGGACGAAAGTTGAAATGAGCAAACACAACTCACAATTATTGTTAACTTAAGGTACCTTAATCGTGGTATGGAACATGATCTTTTATGAATCTTTATCAAAACGGAACCGGCGTTTTCATTTAATACGACTTTGTAAATTTTGTTACTGTTACAAGACAGTACTGAATAGTATAAAATTACTTTTGAACGAATTAACATTTAAAATACTTTTATCCCGAGAAAGTTGTGGAAGACTCCTAAGTCTTATGTCGAAGGCTCGCCTGTAGTGGTACCTATTTCTGCCATAAAGTAGTTTGAGAACTGCTGTGTGAACGGCAAAAGACAATATGAGGCATTTCAGCTTAGTACTCAGGACTACTACAGCAACGCATACCTACACATACAACCCCAAATAGGACTTCTATCCTAGTTGAGGTTTAATGTGGATAAACTTGGGCCGCAGTGACCACTTAACATCAGGTTACATATTTTTGCTATGCTGTTCACATATAAATAAAATAATAAAGGATTTTCACGAATAACCCGTTATTATCATGATTTTCATTGTCACGAACATTTTTTGTTCTAAAACCACCAGACATAGTCTCAAGCACAAAGTATCTAAAAGGCAATGTGCTGTGCTGTCTAATTCATCGTCGTCTAGTATAAACCACTAAAGGTAAAAACTTATAATTTGAATAGCATGACAGTTTTATTGTATAGATGTATCATTTTTAAGCGATAAAGTTCAACACTTTAGAGAGGTGGTAAGGTTTGTGTGTATATAATAACTAGTCACGTTTATTTAAACTTTGGCATTTGGACTTGGAATAATTAAAAGTAGGTATTTCAACGTTTCTTGAAATTAGTAAGAAATGGGGTGGTAAAGTTTACGTGGTAGGTAATTTGAGCAGAAGTTCGGTATTCGAGCTTACATAATTAAAGAACCACATATTTCTATTAAACACCAAAAGGAAGACAGAAGGGCGTTGACTTGAAAATTGATATTTGATCTTTATATTATCAGTAACGGAATAGTAAATGAACATGGAGGCTACCTGATTTTAAGTGTTCACTGCAGCCCATTGATATTAATCTAATCCGGGAGTTCTAGCTGAGTTCGTATGTGGTAACTCCTAAAAGAAGGAAAGGGATGACAAAGTTTGTATGGAAAGTAAAAGAAAAGCCTGATTTTTTAATTTTATTTTTTTATGTAGGTACTAAACCTACGCTAACAGGCAGGTCATCCAACGGTAAGTGTTCACCGTCGCCTATAGATACGAGCAATTTATTTATTTATTCAAAACTTAACTGAAACTTTTCTAATAGGCATAATAATAAAATAAGTATTTTCAGGTACCTACTTGTGAAGTAGTACCTACTAAGTGCTAAGTATAGAACAGGAGTGCGGCGGATATTCGCATCCGCATCCGCAAATGCGGAACATTCCCATTAATTCAGACAACTTCATGCGCATCAAATAATGCGGAGCTTTTATGGCTGCGAATTCACGTGCCATGTAAAGAATTTGGGAGGGCCAGAATGACACGTGCCTGGCACGAATTCCTTAATTGGCCAGTAGATAGGCACACATAGGTGACAAGATCCTACAGGTTTTGTTTCAATTGTCAGTTCAGTCGCCACCAACAAAAGTAGTAGCAGTAGGTATCTGGACTTATTTTATATTAGGCAAAAATAATCCGGAGAAGTCCGAGTGTAAAATATGTTAAACGAAGTATTTTATTGTAAAACTCCAGACTTATAACGCTACAAAGTAAGACTGAAAACTCTAGTAGATTTGATCTCAAAATATGATAGAATAAAACATATTAAAATTAAATCGATATTCATTTATTTAAGCACTTTAAATTGAAATGTCTTTAAAAAAAATCCTGAACTCCGCAGATGTGAACTAGTAATAATCTGCATCCGCGAATGTCAAAATAAAAGATGTGTTTGTACTTTGTCGGCGCATTAAAGATGAAGTTCGATAGGTACCTATTAGTAGGAAATAGTAGGAATCTATGCAGTGACATAATATATTATTTATTGAAAATACTTCTAATTTTTATATAGTTGTAATTCTAATTGACTTGTAACTAATTATTGGAAACTGTTTTAATTTTTTTTTTGTTTTTAGTATGTTAGCGCTATGTAATTATTATTTCATGTAGTTTGCACCTGTAATTGAAATGACGCTCAGACCTTATTTAAATTGTTTGTATTAATTACTGTAACATTAGTGTTTATCTTGTTGACGTAACTTAAACAAATAAATAAATACCTACGGCCAGGAACACTTTTATTATACTACACTACATACTGTTACTATTAGGAAAATTTAATTTTGCCATTTTTGCTTATGAATCTTGCATGCAATCTTTAACTCCCGTACCTTCTGGTATCTTGCAACGTACCTAAAGAAATGTTAACATTTTGGACTTTTTTCTATTAAAGGAGTAGCATACAAGCATGTAGTCGCCACCTGATGTTAAGTGGTTGCTGTAGCCCATGGACCTCCACATCCAACGTTAAATAAAACAGAAGTTCTATCTAAGGTGCTCGCAGTACACGGATGTGTTGCTAATACTGAGGGCTAAGTTGGAATGCAAGATGTTTTGGAATCCAGTATAGTCCGCATAGCCTATAATTATACCCTTCTAACCTAAATACAGCAGTGCGCTCACTTACTGCGTAAATAAGACATAAGTCTACAACAATCGAATTACTTGGTGTGGTCTGTTACAAGCCGCAACATTAAAATTGAATATAGGTTTCATTGTCTGTAAAAGAAAACATACCTTCGTAAATATTGCTGCAAGTTTTCGAGGCAGATTTTCGAACTTGTCTAGTTGTATATTAATGGACATTTTCACTCTTACAAAGAACCAAGCAAGATTTCAAGTACCAACTTTGTTTTTACTGCAAAACCCATTGCTCCCAAACGGGGCAAAAGGAAGTTTAGTTAATTTCTGCTTTTCGACAGGCGGGCCTTCGACATAATACTACCACCATCATTTTACTGAACTTGCCGTGGAGCGTTACAAAGTAAAAGATTTCAATAAAGCTCCATCGCTTCCGATAAAAATTTTTAACATAGTAAATGAGCACGCAGGCCACCTGACGCGAAGCGACCAGTACAGCCAGCGGCCATCCTCATTTACCCACACCTGGGATCGAAGTCCTATGTGAGGACTATGCTGGAATGACTCTTTTCCGATTGATCTTTATTTACTTTTTGGCCTTGCATAATAACCACATACGATGAGAGATAATCTCTCGTCTTTCCTTTGTGAGGTAGGTATAGGAATTATGCCACTTCTGATTACTAATAGTGGTACTCACTCTCCAAACTCTCAATAATTCTCACCTTTATAAATCTATTCAGTAGTTTATTGCGTTATTGACAAACAAACAGATACAAAATGTTTCAGTGATCACTATTATTATAGTGCTTGTCAGTTTTTACAAAACATATTCATTATACAGACAGCGTTACAATTTTATGACAGTTCTCAGTACGTAATGAGAACAAAAATAGAAAGTTAAATGTTTTTTCTATTAAAAATAAAACACAATATTAGGTATCATTACTTTATTACATAAATTATAGCCAAGCTTACACTTTTATCGTTTCATCTAATCCGATTTTAAAACTGTCTAAGTTTTACTCTATAACGTCTGTATACTATCTGCAGGAGCGTTTAATAAAATCGAAACTGTCTCAAAGGACTTATTCAAACTACATAAACGTGTTAATTTTACTCAAGTTTAACTATTACAGTCACAATGTACTCTTACCGTTTGTAAAGTCAAACGAAATTCCCTGACATGTCAAAAATATACGCTCCTGCAAACTCTATATATAAAAATCTTATAAATAAATCTAAGATCGTTCTATGAATTACAGTTAATTAGGCTATGAATGGTGTTCCTACGGTTCAACTATTTCACTGTTTTCAGTATAAACGATAAATAGACCTACTTCAACTTGCACAAGCAATGTTAAGACTTACGTATTTATTTAAGAAATATGGCTCTAAAACTCGACATATCACATGTGTTGTAAATTTGTTACACTCTCCACATCGGTCTGCTCTGTCACTTTTTTTATAATATCGTATATTCAACGAAATAATTGATCGTATGATTTTTTTTAATTTATTTCTCCATATATACAAACATAATTATACTAAAATAATTTAAATCCATCTTAAACTTAAGTGGCATACAAAATTGTTCTTGATCGATTTTCTTATCACTAGTGTCAATAAACAATTACAAGATAATAAGTCGCAAGGCTGGCCGATGAGGAAAGTCGCGACTATATCTGTGAAGGTAAATAACTTTATTCTTTTACGAACAAAATGACTTTAAATCGTCTGAAAGAGGCGTAATTATTGCTTTAGGCGTACTGATTATTATCGAAGACACAATATACAACATTAATATTATTTCCACTCTATACAATAAAGGCAATAAGACGTATAGAATCGGTTGCGAAAGAATAAGCTCATAAAAGAATGGACACCCAGCTACGTTTCAATCATCAAACTCCAGCCAAAAACGTTAATGCCGCAATAAAAACTAGACAAAATACTAATCGATTTATATGATTTCTACGTATAATCCAAAGAAAAAACATCGAGGTGGCACTACCCTAGGTCATTATTTCAGATTACTGGACTTTAAAATTCTTTATACTATCTTACACTTTCCTCTATGTCCAATGTATCAAAAATCTTTTCTCAATTCATTCTAGCTAATTTTAAAAAATAAAAAAGGTCATAAATAATGTTTTTGACCTCTTCATATACTTATACATATATGTATACATAATTATATATTATTACTGCTAATGTGAAATGTGAAAAAGATTGGTGTTATATTATTGCTTTCGATTGTACAACACGAGTGCAAGTTTTTTCTGTAAAACCTCAGAATTATTGCTCTTATACAATATACTATTACAAATTTCTACATACATTAAAAAGGCAAATTATTCAAATACTAATTCAATATTATTACTGAACTAATTAAACATGTTGATAGACATCTAAGTAGAAAGTTAAACATGCTAATCTTTTAATAGATGGTTCTAAAGACCGTAAAGTAAAATGTGTGATAAAGGTAATTTTAATATTAAAGCCCTAATTTTAAACGTACGATATTGTGATCACCAAAATAATGAACAGCGAAAACATCATACAGAAAATTTTAATAATATGGAAGACTCGGAACAATATTCCCACATTTATTTAATTTTATGAGCGTTGTAAAAAAATTACCGAGAATTATAACATAATGTCTGTTTACGCGATTACACATCCTTCAAGTCGTAGCTAAAAAACTATTTTAAATTAATAGTTTTTAGCTACGACTTAAAGGATTTGTGTCACAATAACTATTGTTAAATTCAGATGACAATTTAATAATTATTAAGTGTAAAAAAAAATATGATTAAATTATTGCATTAAAATATTTCAAATGGTTTATATGTGTTAATAGTTATTTAAGAGTCAAATTGTTAAACAGTTAAAAAAACCCAATTTAGTACTATTTACATTTTAAAATTTGTAGTCATGATACTAATGACAATACGTAGGTAGGCATATATGAAATCCCTACGTTATGTAACACGTCTAGATCGGTGTATGTTGTTGACGAATTTTAATGAGATTTAAAAGTTTTATAAATTGTGTTCTTCAACACTGCTAGCTCATGACGAAGCAAGAGTACCAAATTAGTTTGAATACAGTACATTTTACGCGAACATATGATTTATTACGTCGTTACAGATCATTAATAGACAAGCCAAAAGTAAAATGATTTTTAAAAATTACATCTATCATTAGGCCTACATTTGTTAAAGTTTTACACATACATCGTTTGCTAAATAAAGACGTGTACCTACCCGAGTAATTAACAGTTTGTTTAATACTATAAAAATTACGTTATCCAGAAATAGATTATCACATCATAAATGTAGGTACTAGAGTTCAGAATATTAACGTCGTTTAATTATTAAATCTGATTACTGCGGACAATTCAATGGAAAATATCGCGTCTGCAATGTTACCAGCTATCGAAGACGTTCATACACGGATACATGTACATACATGTTCGTACAGTTGACATGCTATATTGGACATTGTGGACTTTAATCGTAATACAAATAAGTAACGTTATAGTTACTCGCGGTTAACTATCCATAAGCTTTACGTAAAGGGCGTGTATGAGCTTTAGACTTCACATGACAGTCTTCACTGTGTCCTACCTACGTGCTCGAATCTCATTAAGAAAATATTTTCGCATGCCTTCGTTTTGTTATTTAATTTCACATAAAAAGGCATGTATTCATTCCATTTACTTTGCACATTTTGCTAAACGTCAATGGACTAGCAATGCACTGAATATAAAAATACATGTAACGCTCAGCCTGAAATTGATATGATAGGTACATAATTATGTAAGGAAAATTATCGTGATATTTCAGCTCATTGATCATTACTTTTACAGAAAAGTTCGAATTATTATGAGATATCAGTGAGCATTTTTATAAAACAATTGCTTATTGAAAATAAATTTAGTACAATTATTAAGAGTATTAAGATGTGTGACAAAATTTGAAAACTTCGGCACTAAATCAGTTATGTAATTATTTTTCCAAGGATTGTTAATTAATATCACCTTTTTTTTCTTTTAATCTTGTGATACAATAAAGAATAAGTAAGTGTATTCAACTCAATAATTTTAGTGGGTATTGTCTTTTAAGCTGAAACCGCAGTAAAACCGCTACCCGACGTATCGAGCATTTGCTTGCCACAGAAGCCGCACTGGCATAATATTCTATGCGCTAGAATTTGTATTAAATTACATTCACTTTTTACGTACTCTTCGAAATAACACAATCCTTTTGTATATTATGTCTGCGGCCTTCACGACGTTGTTTAATATAACTTTTTTAGTCTCAAATTATTTTGATAACCAAATAAGTAATCTATTATTGAAATATTAATAAAAACATACAAATACTTATATGATTTTTAATTCCTAGCCAATCCTTTAAGACTTCCTGTGGTAACGTTACAATGAACGTCAACTGCTTAATCTTAATATGCAATATGACGTACGATACTTATGGTTATCGCATTGCTTTTGTAAATTTTGATACAACGAATTTTAGCAAAATGTCGCATAGCTTTACATGTCACTCACATCACAAGCTGCGAATAATAAGCAAAGCACTTATAACTATGTTGGCAGTAGGTATAGTGTACTCGACTATGTCTAAATTGTTCGTAAGATAAATCTAAATAAAAGTACCTCAAAAACACACACGTGATCCGAGCAGACTTTGTGCTTCACTCGTTAAAAAACAAAAAAAGGCGAGTGATGCTCGAAAAATGCGACTCGACGAAGTAAATCAGAACGGAAACAATTACTCCGAGTCTCGTGACTCATCCCGAAAGCAGACAGTAGAGGCATATGCACGTTGTTTGGATATTGTAAGCTTTATAATATTGCAAGTAACAATACAAAATAAACAACTCATTTATACGATATTGCAGAATTTTAATGAGTTTTAGATTTGACGATTTTCAATGTAATCAATTCAAGAATACTTTTGTTCACATGTGCGTTTAATAAAGGAATAATATAGGCACGTATACCTAATCAACTAAGACCAGATTCTCATTTTCCTAGTCCTTGCCCGTCTACTGTTTTATTCTTGATTTTTTATCTCTTGCAACATGAAGTTTGCCTACAGAAACTTTCAAGGATACAATAGTTTGTGATTTTCTTAAAGAAACATGTGGTCTATTTCAGTCTTCATTCACTGCAATGGCTTACTTGAAACGAGGCAGCCACAAAAAGTTTTCAACTTTCCACTCAAAGACTAATCTGGCTCTCAGTCTTTAAAACCCAGGCACCATGTTTCATATTACGAGTACACGACTCAATGCTTTTATATTTGAAACTAACAGCCATTTTTACGGGATGTCTGCATGAAACTTACGAAGGGTTAACAATTTATCATTTATAAACTGAGAAATATATTTGATGTTAGTTTATAAGTAATATTTTAGTTTTCAAAAAGTTATAAAATAGTAAGGCAATTAATTTTTTTTACGATTATGATGGACATCATTTTTTGTTACCTGTTCTGTTATCGTTCGAAACTATTATTCTAACGAGTGTAGTTCAAAATCTATTCGTACATATAACATCATAATGCAAATAAGACATTATAATAGAAACAAAAATTCAATTATTCAGCCCTATGTACATGCTACATAAAGTGATTAGATACATATAGAAAATAAATGCTTGGTTGTGGAAAGTTAATTAAGTACTTTGTTTCATCACAATTTTACTTACTTATGTTATTGAACATCCTTAGTGTAATTTTGATTTAGTATACTACAAAAAAAGTGTAATTGGCAAAAGGCGTGAGTATTAAAAAGTATTTAGAAAACTAAAGTTTTTAACATAATTAATCCAAAATTATTATAGAAAATTTAGCTACCTACACTTTAAGTAAATAGATAAAAATGATAATTATTGCTCGGAATGTTCTATGTTCAAAAAGATTTTTATAATTATGATTGTGGTTTGTGTTGCATATATATTATTTGTAAACAATAACAAATATCCATTCATAATGTAACTGGTCTATTTTTTTATCAAAGAGCACATTATGAATTTCCTAATTCAGTATCAACCCTTACTTAAAAGTTACTTATAAAAAGTATATGTAAGGATATCCTTAAATTACGATTTCATATCAGACTTTTATGCAAGATACAGAACAATGGACACATAGAAATCTAAATTAATTTTATCGATAAAAAATCACAATAAAAATTTCAGTCATAGGTAAATAATTTTAAGTGTATAATACTAACACTGGCTAGTAAGGAACTAGAAATAATTAGAAAATTTTCTAATATATTTTTCCTTCCCAATAATAATTGAAAGTAATTTATGCCTCTGGTTTCATTGTACAATACCTAAAGACAGTACTTTCATAAAGCTCTTTATTCCAACCAGTTTCGTTTTAACAGAAGGATTTCTAATACTGAGGTTGGGTCTTCCAATTAGTTATAAAGTAATCCCAACTTAGCTGTTTCACAGGTTGCTAATAACAAGTACAACAATACAAAAAAAAATATATAAATAAAACTAGGTGTATATAACAGACAGCATACTTGATTAATTTTCTTAATATCTATGAAAAGATATCTCTGTCATTAATCCTATGGCTAAGTCTATGACAGTTTCATTTTAGAAAAATATACAAAATGCATTTATTTCATCATTTAAATCATTGCATTTAAATCATGTTATTGCAGGAGACCAATCTTCACTTTACGGTCTACCTTTTGAGTTCTCATTCACAGCATACTTTATCTTTTACATCAAACAAGAAAACCATATGGGCCACTGACGCGAATCTGTGCACGCATACTTTGCACACTATTCATGATTTTCTTTTGGTGTCCTACCAGTGTGACACCTAGAGCTGCCAATTGATGAACTGTAAGGTCAACTACAGCATCCATGTCAGTTATATCTGCAGCCCTAAATTTCTCAATATAGCGTGACATTTTAATGCACTCCAACCATTCCTCAACTGAAGAAAATTGAATCAAATCTGGTGTGTCTCCGGCAAGTGGATCAGCTGAGCGATTCTGGGCTATCTTTCTTAATGTATCTGGGCAGCGAATCAGTTTATCTAAAGTCTTGACAATACTGGCAAATGTTGGTCGGTGGGTACGTTCTTTTTGCCAGCAATCTAACATGAGCTGGTAAACTGCCTCTGGACAATCCATTGGTGCAGGTAAACGGTAACCCTTTTCTATTGACTTGATTACATCTTGGTTGGACCAGTTCCAATATGGACGCTCACCAAAGCTCATAACTTCCCAACATACAATGCCCATAGACCAGACATCACTGGCCGATGTAAATTTTCTAAAAGCAATGGCTTCAGGAGCAGTCCATCGCACTGGTATTTTCCCTCCTCTGGTTGTGTAAGCTCCATCAGCTGTAGATTCAATTTCTCGAGAGAGACCAAAATCAGCAATTTTACAAACAAGCTGTGAATTGACAAGCACATTTCTAGCTGCAAGATCACGGTGTATATAGTTCATCTCAGATAGATATTGCATCCCAGTTGCAATACCTCGTAGCATACCGACCAATTGCAAAACTCTGAATTTGCCAGCATTCGCACGCAAAAAAGTATCCAATGAACCATTTTCCATAAATTCTGTAATTATCATTATAGGGTTACACTTAGTAACCACACCTTGCAAGAATATTACATTAGGATGTTCAAATTGGCCCATTATGGATGCCTCTGCCAGAAAATCTCGTCTGGCCCTTTCAGTAGATCCAGGTTTAAGAGTTTTGATTGCAACATCAATTTCTTGGCCACAACTAGCTGGAAGTTTAAGTTTACCACGGCAAACATCACCAAACTCACCACCACCAATAATTGCTTCTATTGTAATGCAAGAGGCATCTATTTCACGGGCAAACTCTCTGACTGCTTGATTGGGATCTTCATAAGTGTGGGGATCAATGTATGTTCTAGATCCTGTTCCAGCAAACAATGGTGTGGTAGCATTACTACTAGTCTTAGTAGGTCTTTCTGGGCCAGTGTATACTTCACCATTACGATAATTTAGGGCATTGCAATCATTTGGTTGTTTCTTATCACATTCATCATCAGAACGAGAACGCAAGAAAAGTACAGTAGCAATTATTGCAATCACAGAGAGAACTACTACAGCAACCATGACTCCTGCCACTAAAGGTACCTGTGCACCTTCTTCATCACCAACAAAAGTTGTTTCAAGTACAGATCCAGTACGTGCATATACTATTCCACTGAATTCACCCCAACCTCTTTTCATTTTTGCTCTTACTCTGATACCATACTCAGTATCTCTCTTTAAACCAGTTATAGTAACATGAGGTTCTTTTGTTATTTTAAGAGTCGTATTTGTACCCTTCTCTAAATTGTCTTTTGGAAAACATTTCACTTCATAACTTTCAATTGTGTCATCTGGATCAGTCAAGTCAATTGGGGGAGGGTTCCAGGTAAGAGACAATTTATCACTTTCCACACTTAGGACTCTCAACTTAGTTACCACACTTACAACTGATGCTTCAGTTACTGCTGTAATTTCAATCTTTTTAGGAGGTTCTCCTGTTAGCTCTGTGACACCATTTGAAGCAAATACTTGAAACTTATACTCTGTTACTGGGTCCAGTCCCATTACTGTTACCCTAGTTGAGTTAAGACCACTTGCTGCAGGTCTGTAT
>DWKW01001297.1:0-13041 GCA_018250115.1 Doberes anticus | reverse complement strand
ATTTAGAAATAATAATCAATAATAATTTCGAAAAATTAAAGTTGCCCGCCGGGAATTGAACCCCGGTCCCCTTGTAGCAAGACGTCGAGATTCTTAGCCAATAGGCTATCATTCACTTCGTATGTACAGTGGTTTACCTATATTCCTAGAAAAAACGATTGACGAGCGTGGATAAAGGGACCACGAGCAATCAATCAATCGGACTGCATACTATCGCGGTATGGGTGTCGGTGTCGGTGAGCGCTGTCAGCGCTTATATCAGTTCGTTGTCGGTGTCGGCAAAAATAAAAACGTCCCTCACGCCGCGCCGCGCCGATGCAACTTTCATGCGAAAATTGAAATCTTTTTTTGTTGAAGTACCTTTGTGATAGCCGTGATGTAGTGTCCCGGTCAAAATGCGGACAGCCTTTTCGTACGATCGAGGCTCGAAACGAAAAACGTGTGCCTCTATTTTCGTGCTACTTGTACTCTGCTATGAGAGTTATGACCAGAACTCTGATGGTGTTTAACTTATTTAACGGAAGAAATAAGTGCTGCGTGAACATTGCTGTGTGAACATTGCTGTGATTCGGTTTGAAGGGTGTTAGGGAAGATACACTGGACAGGAGGCATTCCAACCGAGTCCACGGGATAAGCAACGCAGCCATGTTCGAACTCATAAGATCCGTACCCAGCAGTGGAACAATAATTGATTGATGACATGCATATATAATATATTTATACATATAACATACATGTAAAATTATAATATATATATAATATAATATTAATAATGTAATATTATATTATATAGAAGAAGATAATTAGAAGAATATATAAGATAAGGAAGATATTATATTATATTTATATAAAATAAATTAATCAATTAATTAATTTATATAATATAATACAATATTATATTTTTACTCGAATCCTCAGAAAAACGTCACTATTGCATAAGTCTAACTGCATAAAGAGCAACTAAATCTACGATCTGTCTACCTAATGTAAATGAATGAAAGTAAATGAATAATGAACATTTACGTTTCTCATAATATTTACGATTCACAAACTGAAGAGATACTTAAAAATGGCAGGATATTAATATACATTATTTGGTTAGTTAGTAGTACATTTTCTATAAAGCAAACTAATGGTAGTCAGCCAGTCAGCGACAATCAGTACCTTCCACCGACTTCGCTCGCCCTTAATCACAATATCTGTTATAGAATAACTTATATATATAACATAACTTGTCCAAAAGTCTTATTTTTCTATTAATCTATTTATATTGTCCCTATTTTTCCTGACTAGTTTAAAATAAGTAATAATAATGTGAAATTAAGTTAACTGTCAAACAAAACAGATTTTTATTTTCAAACTCGACATTGACTAAAATATAATTGTACGAAGATTATTTATTTATGAGAAAAAATCTCATAGATTTGTCAAGTCAGAACGGAATTTTAAAACTTTCCGCGCGTCCTGTTTCTTCAGTTTTATTTTTATTTACATAGTACAAGCTTCGACTGGGGCGCGTCAACCCTAACTATACGTTTGTGTCTCGCCTCGGAGTATGATTCTGTTTACTGCGATCTGCGTGTAGCTAATGCTTCCAGAGTCAGTTCCTACGTCTGAATCATTTTTTTTCCCTTTAGTGTACCAGATTGAATGGCCGTCATATGGAGTTTGACAGTTAACCCATTGTTATCAGCGGTAACAGCAGCGCTAGTCGAAAAGTAATTTCTACATATATGATAATAATTAGTTCGTGCTGTGGCGGATTAAGATGATGACAACCACAGCACCTTGGTGGGTACAAGGAAGGCTGTAAGATACCTCTTACACAGTTACCACAGAACCAAAGCAACCAAAACAAAGCAAGCAATATTCTAAGTAGAGATTTATCTGCTAGTATCGTATATCTGCTAGAATGGAAATAGTTTTATTTGAATTTTCTCAGCAATGCTTTGAAACAATCGCATGAATTGCAACACACAACATGTTGACACAAAGGCAGAAACGAGTCTCACTTTCCGAATACCTGATTCAATACGAAAATTGAAATCGTTTCTGTTGAAGGACCTTTGGACGTGAAGTTCGTGATAAAGTGCTCCGGTCAATGCACCTCGCTCAGGCTTTGTTTGAAAAAAGGCTGAGTTTTCCCAGTTACATTGAACAAGGTGCAAAAGTAAGCAGTGATAAAAGTGTGTACAATTTTCTTTAATTTTTGTTAAGTCGCGAATACAAACAAATAAATTACATATTGTGGGTAGCTACAAAAGTTTCTAAGATACATTAGGTCGCTATATTTTGTCCTTTTCGAGTATACCTACACAGATTAAAGTTAACTTATATAAACAGTACTACTTAATAATACGTTAAGAGACTACGAAGAAATAAGACACACTCAAAGTTTATATGGAGGACGAGTGCAGAAAGCTAAGATTTGTATGAAATATGTGTTACAAATGAATGTAATAAATTTATTATCATTTTTTTACATGCATATTTTCAATATCAAATACATAATTGTTAAACAGTCCTACAGAGTAGAGTTTGTCGCCAAATAATTTTAAAATGTCAAATTGGCCAAATAAATAATTGCGTGATATTTCAAATGTTTCTTTTTCTATAGTTTGTGTAGTGTGTGACAAGACCAAATCGCGCCAAATACCTATTAGTGGTTTTAATTGTTTTTTGTTGGTAAGTGCTTTAATCAAATACAATAGTAATGAAATTTAAAGTGTTGTATGTACTTAGCTACTACTTAGAATAATAGCTACTTAAAATAATTATCATCATCATCATCAACCCATTATTGTCCCGCTATTGGGCGCGGGTTTCCTGTCTCAGAGGGTTTAAGCCATAGTCTACAGCGCTGGATAATAGCGGATTGGCGGATTTCACATGCTTTTGAGAACATTGAGAACTCTCAGGCATCAGGTTTCCTTATGATGTTTTCCGTCACAGTTAAGCGAGCGAGAATTAAATTGTAATACGCAAATAAATTATAAATTAATTATTTCGAAAAATTAGAAATGCGCGTCATGATTTCAACTTTGACTCACCTGAGCGGATGGTCGACATCCTTAGCCACTAGGCTATCACTCACTAAATAATTATCGTTAGAAGGAAAAACAATGTTTAAGTAAATTCTAGTAATTTATCTACCTCCAACTAAGCAGTGATGAGAAAGGGTGAATTTTCAGCAAAAAGTAAACAATTAATTGTGCAGACTGCAGGCTGAAATGTGCAGTTAGCGTTTGTCACTGCGCTGTCGTCGTAAATTTTATAATTTGGCACAAACAGTACTACAAATATTAATCACATCACACCAACATGGTGCATACGTACATGTAAAATATACTTAGGTATGTTTATATGTTAGGTATATATGTTAGGTTCTCATCTATGGATTCGTAATTGTTTAATTGGCAGTTGGAAGTTGTTACCTTGTATTCTACTAAGAATTCAAAATTTAAATTTACGTCATGTTAAAGGTGTGCCAGTGTTTTAAAAAAGTTTTATTATAGGTCTTTGTTCTGATTTTTTTGATCTAACTGAGCACATACACTTTTTGTATATGTACGTAGTTTAAATAAGTAAATACGTATCTGTACAATGAAAATACAATGTAAACAATGCCTCTTATTTGATAACTTACATATATTGAAATCACAAATTTCTAAGTCTCTTACATAGAACAGACAATCCTTTATCCAAATTTTTTATACTGAAAAAGTTGTCAGTTCTTAGTAACACCAAGCTGATAAAATATCTACTTTTGGGTTACAGATTGTTAGATACCATTCCGAGTTATCCGACTTTTACTGACCTTCATTTTACTTTACTTTTAATCCTTTTTTAGTATCAATGTAGCAATGCGGAGAAAAATATTGCCATAATTTGTTTACAAGCTTTATGATGATTGGCGCTTTTTTTAAGCAGAATATTAAACGAGCATCCACCTGATGTTATACTGCGGCCCATAGACATCTACATCAAACCTAAACTAGGATGTAATTTTATCTGAGACCGAATGTGGATGCGCTGCTAATCTTGAGGACTAAGTTCGTGTGCCAAGCCTGCATTCTGCCGATCTTTTTGAAGGGTGGCCCTTCAAACTAAAAGACACTGCTGCTTTGCGGTGGTAAAATATGCTGCTGCATATTGCTGCGGCGGGCCTTCGACAAAAGCCTCTACCACCAAAAACCCTCCTTTGTTCCTGTATGATAGTTATAGACCCAGCCATGTTTAAGTCAGCGTCGTATTTATCCATCATAAATTAGCACCAATTCGTTCATCTGCATTGCTACTGATCCAATACTTTTTGTTACAGGAGGGGGGGGGGGGGTATCCTGTAAGATATCCGCTACCTATTTGCGTGTGATTTCTACCGACTAAAAACCGCTCGGTGACTATTCAGCGTATGTAGGGAGGCTTGTGATCTCTAATGGAACGCACATCATATCCTTCACTCTCGCTGCTTGTGATGTTCTTGTGTAAGTACGGTTGGCCAGACCATACAAGTAGTCTTCACTACCTAGTCAAAGATTCCTAGTCTTCTTTTAAATATTATAAAACAATTCAAAATTGCTGCTCGTGATCAGACTTTATATATTATGATGTGCGTGCCAAGATTCGAACCCCGGGACGTGATCGGGTGGTCTAAATTCTTAACCGCTAGGCTGTCCCTGCTTAAGAAATGAGTAAATATAGCGAATATTGCTGTGGCATATCTTACTCATCTTAAAATTTAAAATTACGAATTACGTGACTTTCTTAGAAATAAATGTTATTAAACATTAAATCTTCTAAAATGATACTCCAGTGAGTAAATCTTGACAGTATTGTATCTCAGCTCTATTTATCCCGACTCTTACATTTTAATATAACTCAATGACATACTTAAAAGCATCTTTCATATTTAACGTTATCAAACGCTTAGTCCAATATACGTTATTAGTATCTACGAATAATAAGGAAATTTTGATTAATTTAGGCTACATAAATTCCATTTTTTTTCACCCATTTTTGTTCAGGTTAGTGGAGCAGAAAGAATAGGAGTTTGAGATCCTAGTTGAGATTGGATGTGGATGTCCGTGGGTTACAGGAAACACTTGACATCAGGCGGCCGGCTTATATGCTTAAAATAACTTTTTAATGAAAAGTAGACAATCTATAGTGTTTATTCGTAATAGTCTAAGTATTTAATGACGGTCTAACGGAAAATAGGCAAGCCATGTTCCAAATGCAAATTGAATCAAAATGGCGGCCTGTAATGTGATTTAAAGCATGGATATATGTATGTTTTAGTGCGTGCATAGACCTGAATTATGGTTAACATCTTATCATCAGGCACAAATAATTACAAATCAGTTCAAAATCGAATAAAAAATTACCAAGTGTGACTGATGAGTCATAGAAACTCGTTACCAAACTGTCGTGTCTTGTCAATATTATTTGTTGTTTCAATTGTTTTGATGGTGAAAGAGTCTTATGCAGAAGGTTCGCCTGCGGCGGCACCACCGCTGCCCTATTTCTGCCGTAAAGCAGCAGTGTGAGATCTGATGTGTTTTTGTTTGAACGGTGTGGTTAGGCAGAGGACACCGGACAAGAGGCATTCCAACTTAGTCCTCATGATTAGCAACGTGTCCACATGAAACCTCAGATAGGTCGTCCCACTTGAGGTTTGATGTGGATGTCCATGGGCTGCAGTGACCGCTTAACATCAAGTGGCCTGTATGCTCGTTTGCTGTTCATCATCACAAAAATATAATAATAGAGAGACCTATGCTCGGTATTACTCTACGTGATAAAATGATGAAATCCGTAGACGAATGAGGCTGACCGACATAGCTCTCAGAATAAGCAGACTGAAGTGCAATAGGCAGGCCATATCGTTTGACGGACCAATAAACGATGGGGAAAAATGGTCCCCGAATGGCAACCACGTCTCGGTAAAAGGAGTTCAGGGCGACCGACCAGATGGACTGATGACCTGAGGAAAATAGCGGGAAACCGCTGGATTCAGAAGGCGCAGGACCGGACTGATTGGCGCCAATTAGGGGAGGCCTATGTCCAGCATTGGATCTCCAAAGGCTGATGGATGGAAGGTTTGTGTATTTGTGTGAATGTAAACACAGTTTCCTTGTCCGCTATCTTTGGTTCGTTTCTAAGATATTGTACATACGACAAAACTTTGTTGCCCGATATCTTTCGTTCGTTCCAATATTTTTTATTTTTTTATATATTCATCTATTTAAAGTTATACTAAAAAAGTGATCTCTAATACATTCAAAGATACTTTCGAATATAATAGGCAATAGAATTAGTGTCACCTCAATTATAGTTCCAAACATCGTAAATATCGTAAGATATAGTAAATACGATAACATTTTGTTTAAGCCACTATAAGATTCGAATGCTTGTTGATGCGATCCGAAGGTCTAGGTCTAGCAAAATTTTGTAGTCGATCAGTCGGGGATAGTTAAGGAATTGTTTTAATTTTTGTAGCATAACTTTCAGATGCGCTGAATACCGCAAACACGGTCGAAATATGTAGGTGGATATCGACGTAAATTTTTTCTAGAGAACTCGTTTTTTTGAAATAACTCGCAGATTTTTTAAATAACTTGCAGATTTTATGACTTGCGATAAAATCACGATAAATTTCGTTTTAAAAAAACGGTTAAAATTCGTTGAATAAAATTGGCAATTAAAAATTCTTTTTTTTCTTTAACATGTTATATAATTTAATTTTTATTGATCGTCCTTTTGACACCTAATCACTTTTTGTACTAAAAACTGTTTTAACAGCTGTTCTTTGCAATTAAATTATTTATTCAAGAGACGTAGGGTTACAAAAATCAACTGTATTTTACAACCTTCCTTAAAATACATACTTTAGAACTTTAACCTATCAGTATTGAGGGCACACATACATTAGGTATTATACTTGTGTCAAAACATGTTAATATAGGTCCTATTGTGGAGACGTGGAAACAACTCGATTACGATCGAGCACGTCCAAATGGCAACTGAGAGAGTTCTAGAGCAGTGTCGGTGTAATTTGTGGTGCTGGGAGAGTTCAACGTTCACGAGACGCAATAGATCTTCAAATCTATTCGTCTGGAGAAGAAAAAGTTTTGAAGAAGTACATATAACTTCTCCTTGTGTAATGATCTCTCACAAGTGGTACCGTGTTTCACCAGAGTGCCGGATGTTGGAATCCATAATGCCACTTAGCTGGATCTTTTGCGGACCTCTCCCTCATCTTGTTACCAGGTGATGCTCAAGGCTCCTCTTGTATCTTCTGACCACTACCTGATATGTGCTTTCGTATCCTTACCACAGTCAGAGGATTCTCGGTCTAATTGTCTAAACTTGGTCGAAACATCTTGGTAACCTTTTTGCCTCGAACTTGATTCTGGACGATGGAGGAGCTTACAATCACTGGAGTGAGAGTTCGGTGAAAGACGTCATTTCCAACCAAAATCTGTCTAACGAGTTATGCAGGCCCTTGATCTCAAAAAGTCGAGCTGGCCGAATGCCGTTTTTGCAATGGCAATGAAGGCGTATGCTCCCGATTGGGCTTCTGTCTTAACGCGCTTATCTCTCTTTCTTACATCACAGGTAAACTGCCGTCTTCGTAGAAAATGGCCCTAGTTCAGTCTTTTCCTAAGAAGCGATCGCTAATACCGACCAGTCAGGTCGTGATCTTCTGGTGTACTAACACATTCCTTTGAGAGCAATGGTGAGGGATGGGCTATAAGCCTTGATATTGCTAAAGCCTGTGATCGGGTCATTCACAGGGCCTTTATAGCAAAGCTTCTAAATGCCAGTTGCATTATCATTACCCAGTAGCCAGCTTTCTAGCAGAGCGCTATATTAAGGTCGCCGTAGTATTGCCTAGAGAGTTGTTATTAAAGGCTCATGCATACGTATCCGAGAGGTCGTTTAGTCTTTGACGTATAAAAAGCTTGCATACGTTTTGGAAGAGCCATATATATCCGAGCAGCCATCTACGTTTAGTCCGTGACGTGTAAAAAGCTTGCATACATTTTGCATGAAACCGTTTTTGCTTTGACTTGCAATTCGCTGAGCTTCGGTCCCATCCCGGATGCGCCACACCCCTTACGTGTATGCTGTTTTTGATTCTCTTTGAGAACGTTATAAAATGGATTAAAATGAATTCAACATGCACACACCGGCGTCGATGCTTGGTCATCCATGTATGGCGAATATCTTGCATGAAAACTTTTTCGACAGTAAATTACGTGCCGATTTTATATTTTCGGACGATATTTTGGATTTTGGATTAAAGCAATTTATTAAAATCAGTAAGTTTTAAAATATTATTTAACGGTAAAAAACTTAAAGACATTGTTTTTTCGAGAAGTAACCATGTAGTATTAAAGTCGATGATAAATTAATCACTGCACTCCATTACGTACCATGTCATATACAAAATAAATAAACAAATAACGCTTCACACTCATAGCCCCTCAGTAGGATTTAACCTGTGTCGTGGGTGCCATGGCCACACACAAACAAGCACACAAACACCCAGACCAGGTACAAATGTAAATTTAATTAAAATTCCTGCCCCGCTGGGAATCGAACCCAGGAACCTCCGAACGGCAAACCGCACGTTTACCACGGCGCCATACTGGTCGTCACTGCAACTTTATCATATCAAAGTCCACTCTGAGGTCATGCATGGATGCATCCTACGCTTGAGGACGAAGTTGCAACGTATCATTTATTACTGTAGTCTACCAACACCAACAAACCAAGTCTACCTAAGCGTGATTATGATGAGGACTGCAATTTCACGATAGAAATATGTGCCCTGTGTCCAAACGTTGTTAACTTTTAATAAAAGTCTTTTATATTAATATCAAGCTACACGTCATACCCGGACCAGACGGAGTGGCGCCAATTGGGGGAGGCCTATGTCCAGCAGTGAACCTCTAAAGGCTGATGGATGGATGGATGGGACACGTTATAACTTACAAGCTGTTCTAGAACGATGCTTTTCCTTTCTTTTTATGTTGTAAACCTAACAAACAAGCATACGGGCCACCTAATGGTAAGTGGTCACCGTCGCCTATGGACACGAGTAACACCGGGGGTATCGCCAGTGCGTTGCCGGCCTTGAAGGAAAGATTTTTTAGCGCCTTTCGTGAAGAACCCCATGTCATAGCGCTCCGGAAATGCCTCAAAGGGAAGATTTTTCCATAACTTACACGTACGTGGCAAAAAAGAGTGTGTAAAACGGACCGTGGATTAAAATTAATATAACATGCACACACCGGCGTCGAAGCTTAGTCATTCATTGATAGCGATTATCTTGCATAAAACCTTTTTCGACAGTAAATTACGTGCCTCTTACATTTTTGGACCTAATTTTTGATTTTAGATTAAGGCAATGAATTTTAATTTTAAACCTTATAAGTTTTAATAATGTCCAAGGTTATATGTTAAGTTATCGATGCATCACTGTGTAAAGTAGATATGCTTTAAAATACCCGTAAAAACGAACGTTGCGTACTACCGAACCCTATCGAGTGCTTAAAAAACATAATGCGGTCTTAAAGAGAGCTATCTCGCCGGGACGCGCCATTGTAGCTCAAGTGGGCCAATTCTGCCATTCACCGGCCACTTGCGCCATCCGTCGTGTAAACACACCCAATGTAATAACGAGCCCGACTCTGCTCTTGGACATGCCCCTGTGTACACACTAGCTCAAATATGCTCTAACTTCTCCAATATTTTGCATATCGTCTGCTCGTGTTCCCTTCAGCATGCAATATAGTGCATATTGCGTTCACTCCTTCTTTGTGCTTTAACGCATTCGAAGGCAAATAAGATAATCTCTTTTTGTTTCTCGTGATATACGACACGCGTTCTCGTGTAACGGCGATAAAGCTTGCAGGATATATTGCAGTGTTGGTTAGCTTTTCTCTGTGAAGTTTTTCATGTCTAAACTGAATACTTTAATAACAATAATTATTAAAATTACCTTATTTTTGTACGTCCCTACGTACTTATAAAACTATAAACGTAAATTTTGAATTTCATAACTCTTTAGATCACTGCAGTAATAAATCGTCCAAAAATGTTAATAATTAAATTTACAATGAAAATGTCATATCCACTTAAACGTCGCTCAATGTAGATTTACATAGATCTATTATTGTGTTTTCATTTATCAAGCACGATGAATGGCTCTGCGTGCGTTTTTGGTCCATTGTACCGATCTCTACCACTTCAAGTCGAACGCTGTGATGAGCACGAATGTGGCCGATGATGGGTTGACGGGTTACTCGTTACGGGTTACTAGAATGGGTTCTTTGTTGCAGAGGAAATACGCTCCCGGTCGCCAATATAAATGCAATTTGGATATTATGCTCCGTGAAGCGCGTCCATTTGATTACGATAGTGAAAACATCTTTTGAAATTACTTAAATCGTATATGATGTGACTTCACTTCACACAACCTTGAAATGTTTTTTAGTATCTTATTCAATAGTTTTTGTGCGATATTAAGTAAGAATAGTTTTCTTACTGGTGGAACTATGTAAAATTCGAAATTTTATTAAAACATTTTTTTATGGCCGTTAATTTACTGGCATATCTGCATAGATAGTGCATACTACTGCACTCTATTGCCTTTTTTAAATCTCTCAATTTTTATAACATTCCGGCATCGCAATCCCAAGTACTCTCTGTGATCACCTTGTGTATTTGATAGTGGTAGAGTCTCATGTCGAAGACTCGCCTGCAGTGGCACCACACCGCAAATACTTCTGCCGTACAGTAGCAATGTAAGCACTAATAGATTGGACATACGTTATTCCTTAGACCTTAGGATGAGCGACGTATACACTTACTTTGAATCTAGGACATCGAACCTCAAATAGGACCTCGAACGTCGACCCGTGCCCAGCAGTGGGACAATAATGGGTTGTTGATGATGATGAAACTACGTACCTACGCCTACAATCGCTCAAGGCTATTTCTCTCGTACACTGATCATAGAACGCTGGCCGTTTAGATATCAGTCTAATTAACTTCATAATTCTTTTTGACTTTTCTGTGTATGTACTAATTTTTTCAGCTCCTTATTTAACTTTTTGTGAGTGGTTATTTATAGGCTTATTTTGTAAATTTTTTTCTCAGCGAACAGCATTCTTGCTACTTAATATAAGTGGTCATTGCATGCATGGGCATATGCAACGAACCTCAACTAAGGTCGAAGTCCTATCTGGGGGCTAGGTTGGATCGTCCTGTGAAGTGTATTCTGCCTAACTACACGCTTCAGACCGTACTGACACTGCTACTTTATGGTAGGAATAGGTGCATTGTTGGTGCCACCATAAGTGAGCTTTCGACGTAAGACTCTATCACCATCGATCATTCATTCGTAGTAAATATTACTTGTTGAAAGTACTAAACTTTTAATACATTTGAACGGCCTAACAACATTGATGAAATCAAAGCAGTCTTACAATTAGCGCCATTGCTAGGGGCTGGCGGCTGCTAGGGGCGTAAACCTCTAGGGGGCGCACTAGTAAAGTAAGTAGTAAACCTCATGAGTCAAGGGCACGTTGAGATATTTGGAGCTTAAGTTTTATTGGGCGTAAGATTCAAATCTTGCACTGGACAGTCGTGCTCGAGGGTCAATACTGCTTAAAATCTGACGAGCCCCTTAGCCAAATTGAATGAATAAATGAATTTCTATTCAATACGCCACTAAGGAATACAATAAAATGTATGGAAATGACGTAAACGTACATCACTACGAGTATGTACATACATCACTATGTAGGTATGTATATGTCTAAGCATTAGCGTTTTTTGACATCTAAACGCTGGGAAGCGTCTGCTACTTAGGTTGGGCCTCGGGCCGCTTGCGTCACCAAAGAGAACCATGATTCAAGCTTTATATTCCTTGAAATTAGTGTTATACTAGCTGCACCCGCGACTGTATCCATGGACGTGGACTTTGATCGGTATAGTTAGAGGCATACGACACTGGACAGGGGCATTCCAACTTAGTTTCCTCTTCAGGTGTTGCAACGCATCCATATACAATCTCAGATAGGATTTCCAGCCTAGTTGAAGTTTGATGGTGATGTACATGGGCTGCAGTGTCCACTTAACGCCAGGTGCTATAAGCTCGTTTGCTACTCTGTTCATTCATAGGTTTATTTATGTATAAAATATATCTTAGCCAATTAAAAAACTCTCCCCGTGGCACACTAGTTGCTTACTAAATTTGTAAATAAAATATATTTCAATTCTCTATGTCGATTTTGATTAAATAAACACTAAATCTTACTCAGAATAAAGCTTAAAAGTTTACAGTAATTTGATTTTGATATTTGTATTAGAAATCACTTGCCATACTTCTTCGAAAGATTTTGATACATTTTTTTTGAGACATAATAATAATATGTATGTTTGTATGTATATTGTATGTAAAAAAAATTGATTGAAAGTTTCGTTTTAAAGTCCTGTAGTTTTTGCGTGATACGTGCACAACGGCCGACCTCTGGCATTTTATTTATGTAGATAAATACCGAAGCGTAAAATGTGTGGATTTCATTAAAAATGTATGCTAAATTACTGTTAAAAATATTCGGATCTTTTTTATTTTGTATATTCTGCTAATACATATATATGCATATAATATAATAGCAAACGAGCATGCAGGCCACTAATCTTAAGTGGTCTTTGCAGCCCATGGACATCCACATCTGAGGTTGTGTGTGGACGCGTTACTACTTGTAAGGACTAAGTTGGAATGCCTCCCGTCCATTGTCATCTGCCTAACTACACCCTTCAAACTGAAACGCAGAAGTTCTCACACTGCTGCTTTATGATAGGAACAGGTGTAGCGGTGGAGCCGCCGCAGCCGCATAAGACTCTACCACCATCAAAAGTATATAGTGACATAGATATATACAGTATTTTACACACCACGTGTAGACGTGATTGATGTTCGCCAGGTACCTACGAGTATGTTAAAGCAATTCCTGAAGTGCCTAG
>DWKW01001296.1:0-13041 GCA_018250115.1 Doberes anticus | reverse complement strand
GGTGTATGGTCAGGCTCAAGCGAAGATTTCTATCGGTTATGAGTATTCTTCATGTGCTGCAATCGTCTGGGAAACGCAGACAGCAACATTAGCTGGATTTGATGTTGATATCTCCGACATAGGCGGCTGGGGATTAGATATTCACCATCATTACAATTTCCATGAGGGGATTCTGCAAAAAGGCGATGGTGGCATGCTTCATCTGAAGCAATATCCTAGAACAGTACAGGTATCTTATTTTAAATATTTGATTTACATAATAAATATATTTTATCTAAAACGTAGATAGCCATAAATGACATTTTGACATTAACTAAATAGGTGGTGATGGGGACGGGTCTTCAACGATCTTTGGACTGCCCTGACCATTGCAATGGAAAAGCCGCCGATGCACGTCTTCTTACTCCAACGGCTTTAACATCCGGACCTGACGGTTCTCTATATGTTGGCGACTTCAATCTTGTACGACGCATCACTCCGGAAGGTGTGGTCACTACGATCTTAAGACTAGAGTAAGTACCTTTTACATGTTTACATGAAATTTATACAAAATATACCAATCGCAAAATTATAAACTTATGTGACACTTCTTCAGGACGACGCAAGTGGCATACCAATATTACATCTGTATATCACCAGCAGACGGATATCTTTACATATCAGACTCAGAAAAACATCAAGTAAGAAGGGTTCTTTCATTAGAAAAAGTGCGTGACCCATCATCAAATTCTGAACCTGTGGTGGGCAGTGGGGATCGATGTGTACCTGGAGATGATTCTAATTGCGGAGATGAAGGACCTGCTATCAAAGCCAAGCTGGCTCACCCGAAAGGTATATAACATGACATGTTGATAATTTACATTATATTGTAATAAAAGTTTCATTTAAAGAAAACAATATCGAAATGTTTTTTTTCAGGTCTAGCTATTGCAGCAGATAAAACAATGTACATTGCTGATGGCACTAATATTCGTGCCGTTGATCCAAACGGGATAATTCACACTTTAGTCGGTCACCATGGTCATCACAATCATTGGTCACCTGTACCATGCAGAGGTGCCATCGCTCCATATGAAGCTCAACTTCAGTGGCCCACTGGCGTCGCCTTATCACCGTTAGATGGATCTCTGTTCTTTATAGATGACAGAATTATATTAAAACTGACTGTAGATATGAAAATAAAGATTGTAGCTGGTCAGCCATCTCACTGTCGCCTTGGAAGTGATGGTAAACCAATTACTAAGACATCAAATAAAACAAATACAGAATTTAGAGAGGATTCTAATTTAGGAACAATACTAGCTATAGCTTTTGCGCCGAGCGGGATTTTATATGTAGCAGAGTCGGACGCTAAAAAGACCAATGCTATTAAATCTATTGATCCATCCGGAAAAATTATGCACTTTGCTGGAAAAGTGCAGGAAAACCTGAAAGAACTCAGTTGTGAATGTAACTCATCTATTTCGGCTACTGTAATTCCGTCTAATCCTCGGGATGAAGGCGCTGGTTGCCCCTGTCGACTTAGTGTAATAGCGGGAGACGAGCCGCCAACGAGTACTGAAACATTACTGTCATCTAATGCAAAGTTCCAAACAATATCTGCTCTGGCAGTGACACCAGACGGTGTTCTAAATGTTGTTGATCAAGGTATTACATTATTCTTCTCTTAATATAAAATATTAATAACTCACCATATCTTCTTGTGCACACAGTTAATGTACTTTTTGTTCACAGGCTCTCTTCATATTTTGGCTTTAAAACACTACTTACCTTCTCATGATGAAAACGGAGAATTTAGGATACCGTATCCACCCACTTCAGAAATATATGTCTTCAATCGTTATGGTCAACACATAACGACAAAAGATTTGACTTCAAGTAAAACCAGATACTCGTTTTTGTATTCAAAGAACACAAGTTTCGGAAAATTGTCCACTGTGACTGACGCTTCTGGAAATAAGGTACAATTATTAAGGGATTACAGCAATGTCGTAAGTTCCATAGAAAATACTCAAGACCATAAACTTGAATTAAAAATATCGGGAATCGGATATCTAACCAAAATAGCAGAAAAGGGATCTTCTGAAATCGAATTAGACTATGATGCTAACACAGGATTGCTCAACAGTCGATCAGGGGTATGTGTATTACATTTGAAAATTAAGTACAATATAAACAAATTTCTTTATTTCTTTAATTGTTTTTCTAGTACAGAGTACAATGTTATTTTATATTTTTTTCTAAATATTCTTTCTCAGGCTGGTGATACAGTAATTTACAACTACGACGAACTTGGTAGGGTCATTAAAATCATAATGCCCTCTGGAGAACAAGTTCATATTACTTCAGGTCTAGCTAAAAACTACGGCCTTGCCGTCACAGTATCCAATCCGTCAAGCACTATTCCTGTGGGTGTAGCAAAGAAGTGCGAATATGTATTACATGGTCAGTCATTTAAACAAATAACTATAAATAATGGAAAGCAAATAACTGAAGGACGAATATACTCAAATAATACATTGTTAATCGATACACCTTGGTCAGGTAAATTTGAGAGCATTGCAGCGGCCAAACATCCTTTACTTGAAGCGGCATTGCCAATCGAAGCTGAAATGCTTCATATGTGGTCGCATCAATCTACGACTTTTGGTGACGGATTAGTGAACACTATGTATTCATTATACACATTAGTCGGCGACGTAAGAAACCCACAACAAACTTTAAACAGAGAAATATGGGTGAACGATTCCAGAGTTCTCATAATTGAATTTGATCAATTCAAAAGTAAAGAAACATTCTTCAATTCCGACAGAAATCCGTTGTTTACGATTGCTTATGATGTTGCTGGATTGCCTCTATCGTTTACTCCCCATGGGGCTGGAGTTCCATTGAATATTTCGTATGATCGATTTTATAGGATAAATGGCTGGAAATGGGGTGATAGTGAAGAAACATATAATTATGATCCTCATGGTATGCTATCAGAAATATCGAGCACACAAGACGGAACCAAATTTATTTACTATAACGAAGGAAATCTTGTTTCTAAAATAACTCTAGCCAGCCAAAGAAGCTTTAAATATTTATACGATAATGATGGTGGTTTAACACATGTTGTATTGCCATCAACCACAAACCACACATTTAGCGTGCAGCCATCTATTGGATTCTTGAGAGTTACTTACACCCCACCTGGTTCAACCAGGAAGTATTTGCAACATTATTCCCACACAGGGGAGCTGCTACAAACCGTGTTCCCTGGTGATGGAGCAAGAGTGATATACCGTTATTTTACTACAAACAAGGTATCCGAGGTAATACATGGAGACGGACAAACACAAATACATTATTCTGAAACTAGCGGTCTACCATCGGAAATATTACACGTCGATCGTGATGTAGACTATCGCTGGGAATCAACGTATGTTGGCGGTTTACTTGTCGAAGAAAGGCTTGATTACGGCGCTAAAACTGGACTCAGCAATGCAAAAATAATTTACGAATACGACAACAACTACAGAACAACGGCTGTTCAAGGTCGTATAGGTGGTCAGACTCTAATTCCACACCATATAGTCTACAATAGTAAAACTGGAGCGCCGGAAATACTAGGCCAATTCACGGTGTCAAACCAAAAGTGGAATGAAACTTCCGTGTATGACGGAATTGCAATGTTTTCGCGTGCGCTTAATGAGCAGTTCTTAGAAAAAGAAATTAGTGTAAACATTCATCGAATGGAAGTTTTTAGAATGGAATTCATTTACGACAAACATGGCAGAATATCTCAAACTCGGACGCACACACGAAACGTTGGTGTTAACACTTACACTAACGTTAAGAACTATACTTGGGATTGTGACGGGCAATTGACAGGTCTTGAAGCCCAAGAGCCTTGGGGTTTCAGATACGATGATAACGGAAATATGCTTTCATTAACGTACAGAGGGAATACAATACCAATGGAATATAATGATATGGACCGTATTATAAAGTTCGGCGAAGGCCAGTATCGATATGATAGCAGAGGACTCGTATCCCAAAATGCAAGAGAGGAACGATTTCTGTATAATTCCAAAGGTTTATTGATTAGAGCAACCAAACGCGGTAGATTTGATGTGCGCTACTATTACGACCACTTGGACAGGTTTGTTTCACAATATTATTTTTTTACATCTTTTTTGTAAAATAATTATAAAACAAAGAAACTTTACAATTTCCACAAACTTTTATATTATTCATCATAATCGTTTATTAATTGTAGATTATCCACAAGGAAAGATAATTTTGGAAATGTCACTCAATTCTTTTATACTAATAAAGAAAAACCACATGAAGTTAGCCATATTTATTCGCCTCGTGAAAATAGATTCATGACGTTAGTATACGACGATAGAGGACACCTAATTTATACCCAGGTATGCAATTGTTTTATTTCAGTATTCATATTTATACACCTATAAGAACTAAATATTAGTCTACTAATGTATCTTATTTATTTTACTAGGTTGCGCGACACAAGTACTACATAGCAACAGATCAATGTGGAACCCCCGTTATGATTTTCAACCAATATGGTGAAGGCATTCGAGAAATAATGAGATCACCATACGGCCACATAGTTTATGATTCGAATCCATATTTATATCTCCCAGTTGACTATTGTGGAGGATTGTTGGATCAAGTAACTTCATTAGTACACATGGCAAATGGAAAAGTCTATGATCCCCTTATTGGACAATGGATGTCACCATTGTGGGAGAATCTAATAGAAAGGATAAATACTCCAACACAGTTACATTTGTATAGGTTTAATGGTAATGATCCGATAAACGTCAGGCCGCAGTATAAGAAACCAACAGGTAAATTGTAATCACATTACTTTAAATAGAAATATTTATTTTCAAATTACTTTAACCAGATCATAAATTGTATTATTTTATTTCTTTTCAGATCATTTAACATGGTTAAAACTACTTGGCTACGATACAAAGAGTTTGGCTCCGCAACTTTATCCCGATGAATTACCTGGTGGATCAATACTACCTAGTATTCCAAGAGGTGGACCGGTGTGGGGATCTGCTCCAGGAGAGGCCGATCCTAACGTACCTTCAGCAATGTTAATATTGCCCAGTGTCACGATAGAATCTGGTTTTCTCTCCCACATGTCAAATAAGAGAATAGCTGATTTCCGAAGTTTATCTATACCGGCCATGTCTGCACTGAAAACAGATGCCTTAAATCTATCTCCAAAACGAATAGGATCCGATTCAGAACCACCATTCGGTCGGGGTATACTCGTGTCGAGAAACTCACGCGGCCGCGCCGTCGTCACCGCGGTACCCTCGGCCAACGCGATATACCGGGACGTGTACACCTCGGTATTCAACCGTTCACACTTGCTTCCTTTCTCCTTCGTGGTGCACGGAGATCAACAGGACGTCTTCTACTTCGTGAAGGAGGACACGTGGCGGGCCGCGGACGACAAGCAACAACTGAAGCGAATGCAAGGCAAACTGAACGTGACATTCCACGAGGTAGCAGAGGGCGGGCGCTCGTACGCGGACGTCAAGATCCACGGTCAGACGAGCATAGTGAACCTGCGGTACGGCACCAGCGCCGAGAGAGAGAAGCAGCGGCTGCTACACCACGCGCGCTCGGCGGCCATTCGCAAGGCGTGGCACCGCGAGCGCGAGGCGCTGCGCGGCGGCTTGGGCGGTATGGAGTGGTCGGCGGCGGAGCTGGAGGAGATCCAGAAGGCGGGTTCGGCGGCGGGCTACGAGGGCGAGTACGTGCACGACGTGGCGCGCTACCCCGAGCTGGCGGAGGACCCGTACAACGTGCGCTTCGTGAAGAAGCGCTCGGACCGCGCGGAGCGGCGCCGGCGGAAGCGCGAGGCCTGCCGCGCGCCCTGGTGGCTCGCCTGGGACGATCTCTGCTAGTGAAATGCCGCCATCCAAATGCCAAATCGTGTGAATGTGAATTCGATGTGTGTGAACGGCGATGGACGACCGATTGTGTGTCTGTGGAAGTATATTTTGTAAATAGTCTCTATTAATTGTTAACTGTTGATGTATGTATGTACGGTAGACGCGAATCCCTATCGCTGTGTAAATATTAAATTTTAATTTGCAGGGAGAGAATGGACCTTTTGAGAGGACTGAATAAAATAAATGTAATGTATGTATAAATAAGACAATTTATGTGAATATTAAATTATTTATACTTATTTATCGGTAAAAAGCTTCGATTGTGTCCAATGTTCTTATAAAATTTAGATGAAGACTATTTGAAAGAAATAATAAAAAAAGCATACTTTTTTAACCAAACCAATGTGTCGTTTACCTTTACCTTATATACAAAATAATCATAACTGAAAACGAAACTATGCATCAAACATCTCAGACGTACTAACGTTTAACTGACGAATAATCTATCTCAGTAGATTAAACCAAGAAAAAAATTCACAGAGATTAAATTCAAAACCTTTTAATTAAGGTCCTACATTTGGCATAATAATAGAAGATGTTGTGTAAAAGTTATTTATTCATGTTCGAAACGTCAATCTCTGAACAACTTATTCAGGTTAATCTTTACAATATCAATTTATACACAAATCCATGTCAACGCATTAATATAAATTTTATAATACAACTCGATGTAATAAGCGTCAAATCGCCCATCACAACTCACTTATAATATTTACAATTAATCTAAATACGACAAACGAAAAATAGTTGACACTGAAAACTTTATACAACCATCGGGCTAACAAAATTGGGTTACTTGTATAAAATTCTCCTTTAAAAAATATACACAATATATCTTATAGTAGACATTTACATTCGGATAAAGTTCTGAGTTTACTTTACAGAAACCTTTACATATTGAGCTACACGTCCATAAACGAATGAGATCAACAATTCGCACTTTTACTTGACTACGTTCCGTAGAATGTAACTGCATTATTACTGTTAACAGCAAGTTCACGCGTACGAAATGCCCTGCCCGTACTCTAGATACAGTGTACAAAACAAACTTGTCTAACTAACCTATTCATATTAAAGAATGTCTATATGAACACATCTCTGTTAAATTATTTACAGCAACGAGTTATAAAATAATCGCGATAGTTACTTTTGTTACAATATGTACCTTACATGCAATATCATTATTGGCAGAACATAAATACATACATATTTATTATTATAATTATAACAAGAAAATTGTGCGCGTGTAAAATTTATAGATCCTTTTATATTAGAACATTAAAAAGGTTTAATGGTACGGTCAACCAATGTAAACAGTACAACAGTTTTGGAAATGGTATCTCTTATGACTAATAGGAAAAGTTCGGGAAACTTGCAATTTCTCGGAATCAATACAAACAGACGTGTATCAATATAAACAACAAACATGTAACATACATTTTAACATATAAAATAAAAACAATTATTACTAGCAGTAAGATAAAATCATATGACAGATTTACACTTTATTATTGCTAACGTCTGTCCAATTGGTATTTTTACTTATCAACACCTTAAAAATGAGAATACTACGTATAACCTACGTATAAAATAAGGCAGTTCGTATAAACTATTTTAATCAACCTCATTATTATTGCATTTATGTATTTACTAGCTTTCGCCCGCGTATACACTGCTGCTTTTTTCGTCTTGAAACATTAATTCGATTATTCTGTAAGGAAGTGTGTAATTAAAAGCTCATTAGCCGCGGGAAAGGAACAACAAAAATGCTACAATTTTTTTAAATTACACGTTACGATTTCCAAAATCCATCTGAGGTAAAGAATGTATTTTTTCGTCCATTACAGACTAAATATAGGAAAAAATGTATGTGAATTGGCTAAACAAACAAACGTGAGTTTTTATACATAATATTATACTCATTTCGCAACTTTTTACTGTACAATTGAATACTGTTTTAATAAAAGGGGCTTTTGGACAACGCCATACAGTTTTCATACAATATAACAACTATAACAAGTTCTATTTTTATTAACTACCCATACTTTTGCCGGCGACGTATTGTACGAATTTATGTTAGATCTAGCCTTTAGGGTCAAGCCAAAAAGTAGTGAAAACTGCATCGATATCCGTCCAGCGCGAGTTTATCATTACATGAATAAGTATGTTTCAAGTACAAACAATAACAACAGCTCTGATACAATTTATTAGTAAAATAGGGGCATACAGACTAAGCATGTGTAAAAAAATATTTTCTGTGTCATGGATTTTCTCCAACTCTATTAAGTACCATTTTTATTAAATATTTAGCTACTCAATTCCACTTGCGGGGCAATTCGTGCACCACTCACTGATACATAAACAAGCATATGTCGATATTTAACTATTACTTTACTGTCAACAACATACCTACTTAATATATACAACGTCGAACAAATCTAACAAGAAATAAAATCTTTATTATGTTTAATATTGTAATATTGTATAACATATCAATTTCATCGGTAAGTATAATAATTCCTATAATTTAGTCACGTTTCATGTCATGTTCCAAAATATGCTTAATGTCAGTTTCACAACACAATTGAAATTCAATAATTTTACACACATTTGTGACTTTCAGGTAAAAATAGATACAATATCATGATTGACAAAATATTATATATGACAAATATATATAAAAATATTGCATGAATTACACGATTAAAAGCAACATGAAGTTCATTGTTTTTAAAATAAATAATTTTAATATTAATTTTCGTATGTTTATAGTACGTTGAACTTTTCAGTCTAAGTTGAGTAATTGATAATAGTACACTATTACGTTGCACACTAGTTCGTAAAGAACCTGTATACCGGAGAAGAAGTCCGTTGCATTCGGATAAGTTATAAGAATCACAACAACTCCCTAGAACAGCACATTGCACGCGTTCAGGGTTCACTTATAAGACTTATTATATTACAAATAATATGTACAGTTTATTTACTACGCCGGCAGTGATCTAATATTGCAGTAAATACTATGAACTATCGGGATTCGATTTCCGTCGTACCTGCTGCGTGGTTAACGTTTGCGTCTGAGGTTGTGTGATGAACTGAGCGGTACCTGTCACACCATGAAGAAGAAACGTTATAATGTAAGCAATGGACGGTTGCTTACGATTTTACTTATAAAATATTGAAATACAATAAGATGTAGGTACTGTACATTAAAGATCTAAATATATCACAGCGTTTCGAAATCGCTTCAGAAAAAAATTGTAGTAAAATATATACTGTAAAAAATTAAATTGAAAAAAAATTATAAGAATCGATTTATTTTCATCCACATTTTTTTTAAACCATTGTTGCTACATGAAAGGTCTGACTTAATTCATCTTAGAACTTACACATTTGATTTATATGATAAACTGGGCGGTTCGGTTTCATAAATTTCGAATAACGGTTATTTTTACAACGAAATCCACGAATATTAAAAGCTATACCTACATCATCGATCCATTAATGTCCCAATGCATGAGTCTTCTCTCAGAGATTAACAGAATCAGCGGATTGGTGGACTTAACATTGCTTTTAAGAACACAATAGAGAACTGTCACGATGTTCTACTTCGCCGCAAAGCAACTGAAAATTGGTTTCTAATAACTACAAATCTTCGAAAACTAGAGGTGCATGCTGAGATTATTATTCCACTAGGCTATCATTGCTACTGTACAATAATACAAATCACTACGATAATACTCGTATTACCTGCGGTGATGGTAGCCGGCGAGGCGATCTGCACGTGGTGCGGCGGCGTGTGAGGCGGCGCGGGGCGCACTGCCGGCCGCGCCATCCGCGCCGGCCGCGCGCCGCGCACCACCTGCACCCCGCTCACCCCGCTCACCGCCCCCACCGCGCTCACCGCGCCCACCGCGCCCACCGCCGTCACGCCGCTCACCGCCGACACGCCGCGCGCGTTCTTCACGCTCCCCGACATTAGCTGCGCTGCGGACACAACGCGCGCCGCTACACACGAGTACACGCAACAAACTCTAGTCAGCACACACGATAAACTCGTTCGAATTAATCTGACACGAAAGTGACTGTGATGTGATTTTTTGTGATGTACTTACTATTTTTTTTTTGATCGACTTGGATTATTCGTTCGTTCAATTATTTCATTCATCGTCAATCCATTATTGTCCCACTGCAGGGCACGGGTCTTCTCTCAGAGATGTGAGAGTTTAGGCCATAGTCCACCACGCTGGCCAAGTGCGCATTGGCGGACTTCACATGCCTTTAAAAACTTTCATTAGGATCGAAAATTGTGTACTATCCCACTTGTTTTGACAGTTGCAGAATCGTGAATAAACTTCAGTACAGTATAGTGTCTGGATCGAGTGGCATATTTTACCAATTATTTTCAATTACTATATTATTTTCGACGTTATTATAGCATTTTTTATTTTAAGGCAAGAAATTACAAATTTAGGTAAAATAAGTTCAATTAAAAATTATTATTGCTGTGATGGTGCCCCTATAATACGAGTATCCAAACAAGAAACTTTAATTAAAAACCTGCTACCTTGGTACTTGCTATGCTATAATTTAATAGCTAATTTCATAGGTTAAATATTAGGTATTTATCGTTTCTATACATACGAATTCACGAAATATGATTCAATTCGAGTAATCATTGGGAAGTAAGGTTTTTAAAATCGAGTTCGAATCAAAAGCGAGTTCCAACTGAAAACAAAATCTAATTCCAACTATTTTCAGGAATAAGTCCCCAGGTCACTATTTCTTAGTGTTAAGCTATCATAGTAACGTTTAACTCAATAGGTACTTACCAATCGGTAGAGAAAGCATCGAAGGTTGGTTTGTGAGTACCACAGAAGTGGTGGGTGGGACGGAAACAAGCAGGCCACTCGGCGCACCTGACACATTGAGTGACAATGATATAGGCGCAGATAGTCCTGGGATTTGTACTTGCACGTTCTGCAGTCCTTGCAGACCTTGTAAACCTTGAAGGGACGTTAGACTTAAACCCTGTAACATTTGATATGAATGGAAATTATTTATTTTATCCATATACCTCTTTTATAACATTATCTATTACATTTTCGCTAGTAGCCCTACTCATTTAGTTTAAAAGTCTACACTGTAAGCAAAAGCCATCTATTAAGAGTTGTATTTTAAATGTGATCAGAATTCAAACTAGTAAGCAATAGGGTTATTCACCTCTACCAAATAGTTCTTTTTCAGAATTCTCGAAGTTTGGAGTATGAAAAGATATATTTGGATACTGTTACAATAACAGTTTGTTGAGTATAATCTTTAAAATTGTATCTTCTAAACTATCCATTTAAATGGTTTGTTGTTAAGGATACATTGTATCTAGTAATAGTGTAATATTTAGTACAGATAAATTACATATTAAATCGATAAGGATTAATAAATTATTTTTAATTTTGCCTTTCAAGGCAAAAATTAGGATTTAACCTGTGTCGTGGGTGCCATGGACACGAGCACACAAACACCCAGACCAGGTACAGAAATCTGAATTCATCATTAAAATTTCTGCCCCGCTGGAAATCGAACCCAGGACCCTCCTAACGGCAGACCGCACGTTGACCATGGCGCCATACGGGTCGTCAAACTATGTAGACTTGTCCTAGTCTCCTCTGGTTCAAGCGGTCGCCATGCTCAACGGAGTAGTGACTTCCGATCCTTTAGTTAATTTTTTTTTTAAATCTTCTGCTCTGTTTCGCTTTTCGGCGGGAGAGTACATAGATAAGCTATGTAAACGCATTGGCTGAAAATCTGTAATATTTATGTGGTGTGTACAAAATAAATAAATAAATTAAATTTATCTATTTTAAAATCGCGGGCAGATAACTAATGTAAAAAATTACTACTCTTAAGCGTTTATACTTACTAATTAAATAAAGATGGACATATGTTTACTCACCTAGAAAAGTTTGAAGCGTACTGATTATAAATGAACACTTTCCTATGAAACGGTATTGCCAGTTTATTCTTTGAAAGTCTTAGCAACTCCGATTTGTTTGCTGGAAAATTGGCTACTCGTCTATCCAGTTCGTATGTAGGCACCACGTACGCACAAAGGGGACATTTCGGTGTGTTAGCCAGAAATATATCCAGGGAATCAGCCATTCCCTTTGAAGGTACTATGTCAATATCGACCAGAAAGATGTACGGCGTATGGCAGTTCCTCCGAGCTAGATTCCTCAAATGGTTCTGTGGATAGGGATGTCTCGCTCTCCATACAACTGTTTCTGGTTTCCTTTCGCCAGGCGGCAAAGGTTTCGCATTGCAATCTTTCGCCCAACTCGGAAGGTGTCCGTGTGTTCCAGGTCTATCCGCTGGAGTTGCCGCGTGGATAGCCAGCCGAGAGTACACTTCCGGTTGACAGCGAAACAGCCACATGGCGAACGCTCTTAGAAGCCTCAACTCGTCGCCAGCGACGAATACCGCGACTGATATCGGACCCGTCCAATGAGCTGCGATCCTGAGCAGTTCGTGCAGGCGTTCTATGGAGCTCTGTGTGGCCAGACAGACGCGATGGTCGGCTGACATGTCGGCGTACATATCCCCAACCGCAGCGTAGTCGAACATCCTGTAGGACCTTGATCCGTCCCAGCGTCCTAGGCGCAAATCTATACGGGATAACGGATCGTCGTCGACTCCCGCATTCTGGGCGGTATCGACGCAAGGCTCACACGATGGAGGCTCGGGATCCGGAGGCGTGGATTGTATGTTCGGGCATGATGGTGGGCGCAAGAGCCAGACGTTAGCTGCAACATTGTAGATGACCAAAGCGATAGCTGCGATAGTCACTATGCTCCATTGGCATCGCCACCGCCACTGCAATGCAGAAAGAGTAACTAAAGTAAGGTGTAAGGTTCAAATATATCATCATCATCATCATCAACCCATTATGAGATGAGAGAGTTTAGGCCATATGCGCATAGGTGCGGATTGGCGGACTTCACACGCCTTTGAGAACTCTCAGGCATGCAGGTTTCCTCACGATGTTTTCCTTCACCGT
>DWKW01001295.1:0-13056 GCA_018250115.1 Doberes anticus | reverse complement strand
CCTAACTACACCCGTCAAACCAAAACACAGCAGTTCTCACACTGCTGCTTTACGGCAGAAATAGGTGTAGCAGTGGTGCTGTCGCAGGCGAACCTTCAACATAAGACTCTACCACCATCATCTCTGCATTGCTAATGTAATGTCATTACTTGTCAGTGTATGATCAGTTTTAATATAAAATCTGTAATATCTTCTGAAGTATTTTTTAAGATAGTAAGATATTAATTACAATTCCAATCTACATTGGATGCCCAAGGTAATATTAATATATTATATATTTGAGTGGATAAGGAGCAATACTACTAAAAAGTCCTAAAAAATAAAGAGTACTAAAGTGTAGTGAATTTAGTCCATTCCATGGCAATTCACATACAACCACAAATAAGACAGGGTCATCAGAGATTGTATTTTATTTGAGTGAAGCACACAAATTTGCACAGCAAATGTACTGTCACAGTGGTGGCGTCACAGATGAACCCTTTTTCTGGTGACATTTACCTGTTCAAATGGGAACCTCCCCTGTAGATCCAGCTTAGAAGCATTAGGCTTGAGATGCTCATTGGTGAAGTTCCTTGCTAGCTCCTGAATAGTTTGCTGCTGCTCATTCAGCTGTGCTGTGAAGCTGCGACTTTGGACTACAACCCTGATACATTGTAGGGTATTTACTGAAAGAAATTTGTAGTTTATCACTTTAAACAGTTTTTTTTAACATTAAATATAACTAATAATATTAACTGTTTCCATACTAAGCATTAAAGTAATGAATTTATAGGCTAATACCTACTTTTGAACTGACTGTATACATTTAGCAAAAATTACACAACAGAAATGATAAGACACCATTTTAAAATAAAACAGAATATGCTGAAGGCTATAAATTTAATTCACAAACTAAAATCATTTTAAGGTGCCCCTAAACCACAAAAGTTTTCAACTTACAATTTAATTTAGAGGGCTTCAAAAACACGCTAGCTGCCATAGTCGACAAACTGTGAAGTGTGCAACAAAAAGTTAATTTGAGTTAATAGCACACACGGCCGCACGAATCGACTATATGATAACGATATTATTGATACTGCTGATAATGCGAAGGTCACGCATCCAGTTTGAATTTTTGGAAAGTTTACAATAACAGCCGGCTTCTATCTGGTTATAGCAAAGACTAACTAAGGTGCTGTACAACTGTACAAGCAATCTGTGCGTTGTACCATATATTTATATTTATTTTTCTATTCCCTTACTCCGTCTGTTAATTACTAACTAATTAATAATTAAACTGGTGAAAATTTTGCAGAAAACTTATTTGCAGTTTTACGAATTAAAATAGGTAGACAGACAATCAACAGTTTTTCTTTATAGATAATATATTATGCTGTACTCTGTGAATTCACTGCTCTGTTCGAATAGCACTTCAGCAAAACGTCAAATGATCTAATTGACAATATTGACGTTAAAATAATCTGTTTTGTTTGCTGCTGAAAACCTAAAGCTAATTTAAGAGTAATTTAATTTGTAAAAAATGATTTAATTGGAGCAAAGCTGTTATTTTAGTGTTGTTATCACCTATGGATGTTATACAGACATGGTTTAGTGGTTTTAATACAATTGTGAGTGCAATACATTGCTAGGAAAATAGCAAAATGACTTCGATTTTCGACCAGTACGAACAAGCATCACAGGTTTCCCAACGGGCGGTGCCAGTGTCTGAACAAATGACGTCATCGGGATACATCAACATGCAGATGGATGATAATACTCCCATGTTTTCCAAACAGAAAATGAATTTCAATCCATCGGATCTCATAACTCACGTCGCGGTGGCGAGTGACTTTTTGGTTCTCGCCATGGCTAATGGCAAGCTTTTCCGGCTTGATTTGAAAAGTCCAGACCAGCAGGAAGGTAAAATATTATTTAACACAATTTTGTACACAACAATACAGATTTTTTGACTCAGTACAAAACTGAGTTTACTGATCTTTCTTAGTATACATATCTCTATTAGAAATTAATTATTACTTGCTTTGCAATGAAATAACACATGGTTAGTATACCCACATTTATTATGCATTCTCAAATGAACGTAAAGTAGGGAATGCAGTGTGCATATGACAATAATCCTTTTCGTTATTAATAATAATGAGTTGATGTCTATTACTATGGCTACTAAGTGATAGCCTAGTAATTTTGACTTGCAGCTGTGGTGGGTCTGTTTGAATCCTGACATGAACCTCTGATTTTTCAAAATTATGTGAATATTGAAATAAAATATCACTTGTGCCATATTTTGCATCAGATAATGGTACATGAATTTGATTTCAGAAATCAGCTTTACAAAGTTTGTTCAACCCACCTCAAAATTAACATCCATATTCCTGGACCCACTGGGATACCATCTCCTCATGGCGTTCACTGCTAGGAGCAAGGATGGCAACCCAGAGCTGGTCTACCTGCATCGGAAGAGCAGAAAACTGAAGGTCGTGGCAAAGTCCCGTAACTATGAGGTGACAGAAGTGGGATGGAATTATGAGAACATGTCTACGACAACTACTTCTTCGATTCTTCTGGGGACATCCCAAGGTCACATATTAGAGACTGAGCTAGAGGCCAACAGTGATAAAATGTTCACAGCAAACCAACAATATTGGAGACAGGTAGGTGAAATATGAGAAATAAGTACCATTTAAAAAAAACTGCCACATTTGCTTTAATGAGGCATTAATATGAACAAGTATATTTAAATAATTAATAGTCTGGGTCAGTGATGACAAATCATATGTACTTCACGTGAAAATATACTACACTAAATGTACTACAAATTGGATTCTTGTAAGAATCCACTTATAACAAGAATCCAAATTTGCAAAAATTTTACGCTTTTTGGGCACATGGCATTTTAAACCCTTATTTTCTTTAATTCCATATGTGTGTATGTTGCTTGAGCATAATGAAATCTCTGATGTTAATTTTTCCCGCCCTTTTGATGTCTGAATGATTAAATATTTTACAAACATGTGAAGAACATGTGGTAATCCAATAATTCAATTGTATTTTCACAAAAATAATGACCTGTTAGTAGAAGAAGAAAAATTGTCTTAAAAAAAATCTGATATGTATGCGGTGTAGTATCAAGGTACATTGTTCTTCTCTTCTTGAAACTGCTTTCTATCATATCCATATCATTTTAAATTTATGTTTTATTCACAAGTCTTATATTGATTCTAACAATTCGTTTATTTTTTTGCAAGCTGCCTAATTACTTACCACTATATGGAAGTAAGGAAATTGATGGACTGGTAATGTTAAACTTTATAAACCGTTCTGTGGATACTTGTAGTAGACAAGACTGGATACCCAGCTATGCATTTGTAGATCTCTTATATTGTTGCACCTACTTCAAATATAAAAATTCCTTAGTTGGCACTGATGTTTCATGGTGATACAGTCTTGTGTTGAAGGCTTGCTTATTGTGGGCCAATGATGCAACAATTTCTGTTGTAAAACAACAGCAAGAACACTGCTCAGGTACATTTGGAGATGTGGTTTGGCAGAATACATGGTACAAGAGACATTCTAAATTAGTCCTCAAAAGTGTCTCAATAGGTTTATAACACAGCACCTAACTTGCAGACCGAGCACATATTTGAATGAAGAATTTAAGTTTTTTGTTTCTGGTGTGTGTGTATGTATCCATAACACTCACAGTACAGGGTATTGTACTGTTGGACAATTAATATTTTTTATTTTATTTTAATGGAATGGCAAACAGGCATGCAGGCCACCTGACGTTAAGTGTTCACTGCAGCCCATGGACATCCATATCAAACCTCAACTAGGCCGAAAGTCCTATCTGAGGTCATATGTGGATGCGTTGCTACTCATGAGGATTAAGTTGGAATGCCTCTTGTCAGGTGTCTTCTGCCTAACTGCACCCTTCAAACCGGAACACAGCAGTTCTCACGCTGCTGCTTTACGGCAGAAATAAGTTCTACGGTGGTGCCGCCGCAGGCGAGCCTTTTTCAAATTTATGGCCCACTGGGAATCGAAGCCAGGACCCTCCGAATCGCAGACCGCACGTTGACCATAGCGCCATACGTGTCATCAAAGTGATTGTGAAATGTTTCTTTTAAAAAAAGTGCTATGTAGCTCTGGTGTAAAAAGAAATTTTATTAACATAGTTCATAATAATTCAATGTAAACATCTATATTACAATACGTTTTTATTTTCAGGTCTTTGATATTGGTAAAGGCAATGATACTCCAATAACAGGAATCCAGTTCCACAGAGTAAACTCGTCTACAGAGTACTTCATCTTTATCACCACTCCCAACAGGCTGTACCAGTTCATTGGCAATGCAGTCTTCACAGACGATAAACCTTCCCTCCAATACATCTTCCATTCGTACCTCACTACACCAGAAACATTTCAGGAAATACCATCAACTTTGAAGTACTCGAGGTTGCAATTCTTTTGCGACAAGAATAATTTCCCCAAGACATTTGCTTGGTTGACTGAACCTGGAATATTTCATGGGCAGGTAAGATTTGTAGCAAGTATCATCATCATCATCATCATTATTATTTTTATGGTCCCACTACTGGGCACAGACAGGTCTCCTCTCAGGGGATTTAGGTCACAGTTTACCATGCTGACCTGCCTTTGAGAACATTATATATCTTTGAGAACTATTGGCATGCAGGTCTCCTCTAACTGATTTCCGTTGCCATTGTGAATTATCGTTTTCAATTTCAAGTTTCAATATGAGATAATTTAGGAGTGCGTCCTGGGATTTTAAACCCAACATGTCTGAGATATGTTATGCATTCTCATGCATTTTCTGGTAACAATCATGAACTTCTGAATATTCCAAAAATATAATCGAGAAGATCTTTGATACTAGGATATAATGAATTCGACGGCCCGTATGGGGCCGTGGCCAACGTGCGGTTTGCCGTTCGGAGGATCCTGGGTTCGATTCCCAGCAGGGTAGAAGTTAGAATGATGAATTTAGATGTGTGCTTGTTTCAGTGTGTGTCCATGGCACCCACGACACAGGTTAAATCCTACTGTGGGGCTATGAGTGTGAAACGATATATTAATAATGATAAAGATGTAAATTTGTCACATTAAAATAGTTTTTTTTTTTTTAATTTACAGTTGGATCTCAATTCTCAGAAAAATTCCAATTCGCTCTTTACACAAGGCGAACTTATAAACTACCCACCAGATGCAGATACCAAAGAAACGACACCGCTGTCCTTTGTTCTCACTGAATTTCATGTTCTGCTAATGTATTCAGACAGAGTTAAAGCAGTCTCGCTTCTGAACCAAGAGTTGGTGTACGAGGACAAATATTCCGAGGCTCACGGCAAACTCAAAAACATGGTCAAAGATCCTGTAAGAAGAACTATATGGGCAGTAACAGAGAAAGCAGTGTTTAGGTACAAAGTTATCAGGGAGGAGCGTAATGTTTGGAGAATTTATTCCGACAAACAGCAGTTCGATTTAGCTAAGGAGCACTGCCACAATAACCCCGCCTTCATTGACATTATAAATGTCAAACAAGCCGAGTTACTTTTCACATATGGCGACTACGATAAAAGTGCTGAAATCTTCGCGGAGACGCAGAGCAGTTTCGAAACGGTGTGTCTGAAATTTTTGGAGATCGACCAAGTGAATGCGTTGAAGATCTATCTCGCGAAGCGTCTGGACACCCTGGAGGAGGACGATAAAACATTGACGTCAATGATCGTTATTTGGATGACCGAGTTGTACGTGTCGCAGCTCGGTCGATTGAGACGGACGGGGAGGGGGGATTCCGAGGAGTACCATCGGATCCAAAGCGACTTCGAAGTGTTCCTGCTGCAGCCGAAAGTCGTCAAATGCATGCATCATGTCAAATCGGTCATATACGACCTGATGTCATCGCACGGCGACAAGCTGAACCTGATCAAGTTGACGGTGATCAACGAAGACTACGAGAACGTGATAGCCCAGCACATTTACAGGAAATCGTACCTGGAAGCTTTGAGCATGCTGCAGAGTTTGAAGAAGCCGGATCTGTTCTACCAGTTCGCACCGGTGCTGATGGAGGAGACGCCCAAGTCAGCAGTGAACGCGCTGATGTCGCAAGGATCGAAACTGAGCCCGTCCAAGTTGCTGCCAGCCTTTCTTTCGTGTCCGAAAGACGAGGCTCACGTGTCAGAGATAGTGAGGTATTTGGAGTTCATGATAGCGAACTTCAACGTGAAAGACAGGGCGATACACAACTATCTGCTGACGCTGTATGTGGACACCGACCGCAAAGCTCTACAGAGGTACTTAACGAGGCAGGGACAGGATATAACGTTAGTCTGCTATGACGTCCACTATGCTCTGAGGTATTAATTCCTTAACTCCTATTATTGTAGAATTGTATTTTAACGTATGTCATCATCATCAACCCATTACTGTGGGGCTGGGAACGGGTCTCGTCTCGGAGATGAGAGTGTTTTGGCCATAGTCCACCACGCTGGCCAGGTGCGGGTTGACAGACTTCGCATGCCTTTGAGAACGTTATCGAGTACTCTCAGGCGTGCAGGTTTCCTTACGATGTTTTCCTTCACCTTATAGCGAGTGATAATTAATTTATAATACGCATATAATTTCGAAAGAATTGAATTAGAGGTACCGGGATTTGAACCTCAGCCCACCGGAGCGGGAGTTCGAGATTCTTAACCACTGTGTGGTTAGTTAGAAGACACCGGACAGGAGGCATTCCAACTTAGCCCTCTGGAGTAGCAACGCATCCACATACAACCTCAGATAGGAGTTCTGTCCTAGTTGAGGTTTGATGTGGATGACCATGGGCTGCAGTGACCACTTAACACCAGGTGGCCTGCATGCTCGTTTGCTTTTCTGTTATTATAAAAAAACATAATTATGAAAAGATATGAAAAATCGTCCTCTATAATGTTCTCAAAGGCATGTGTAGCCTCGGTCCGGACCTGCCCAGCGCAGTGGATTAAGGCCCAAAACCCTCATCTCTAAGAGGAGACCAATGGCCAGTTATCACCAGCCTATTACTGTCCAACACACTAACGCGAGCGAAGCCGCAAGGCACAAAGTGAAGAAATATAGTAAAATTTCAGTAAAAAGTACTTACAAGAGATTGGATGGAATCCTGTGTAAAAAATTAAATGTGCCTTAATTTTTATTTGTTTTTAACACACCTTTATGTACATATTACCTATATATATTGTATCCAAAACGTCGGATTAATTTGAAATTTGCACACATATTTTTTCTTTTCCTTATGTAAACAGAATAGCAAACGAGCATGCAGGCCACCTGATGTTAAGTGCTCTGCAGCCCATGGACATCCACAACTGAGGTTACCATACAATACAATATGCTTTATTCTGCACACCATCAAGAATATTAAAACGAACACAAATCGAACACATAACACGAACACAAATCAATACACAAAAGGCGGTCTTATCGCTAAGCTAGCTTTCTACCAGACAAGCTTTCTGAGGTTGTGTGTGGATGCGTTACTACTCCCGAGGACTACGTTGGAATGCCTCCTGTCCAGTGTCGTCTGCCTAACTACACCCTTCAAACCGAAACACAGCAGCCCTCACTGCTGCTTCACGGCAGAAATAGGTGCAGCGGTGGTGCCGCCGCAGGCGAGCCTCCGACATAAGACTCTACCACCGTCAAACAATGTTTATATGACAATAAAGCATTGTTTTAACAATATATGTGTAAGTATATCTATGTATCTGTGATGCTCAATTAACGTATTTATCGTTACTAGCGAACGATCTAATATAAATAATAGAGCCAAATTAACACTAAAAACCTTTATTACATAAGAATAGTACACACATAAAACACATCATTAACCCATTATCGTCCCCTGCCGGGCACGGGTCTTCTCTCATTGTTGCGAGAGTTTAGGCCATAGTCCATCATGATGGCCGTGCTGCTTGGCGGACTTCACGTGCCTTTGAGAACGTTATGGATAACTCTCAGGCACGCAGGTTTCCTCACGATGTTTTCCTTACGTTAAAGCGAGTGATAATTATTTCATAATACGCATATAATTTAGAAAATTTTAAATAGACAGTATTTTGAGAAATAGAAGTGCGTGCCGGGATTTGAACCTCGGCCCAACGTAGCAGGGTCGAGATGCTTAACCACTAGGCTATCACTCACTACATAGTCAACACACTACAAACACACAGTGCATAAAATAGTAAAAAACACCATAGGAGGAATAGAGTACAATAAGTCGAGTCTAAGGCTCGTCTGCAGTGGCATAACCGCTCTATCAGCCGTAAAATATCAATACAGGTGCTAATGTGTTTCAGTTTGAATGATGTGGTTTTGCTACACTGGATAGGTATCCATGGATAGGTACTGATAGTTCAGGTGAACTCCTCCTGTTGAAACGTAGACTTCCACAAAGCAAAGGCACATAGAAGTAGAAATACGTCCGTATAAAATAAAGAGTAGTCTTAAAACGAACAATAAAATTATCTTTCAGGACGAGACGTGCTAAAGCTATATAGAGTTACATCATGCTAAGACTTTCGTTCAACCGTGCAATATTGCAACCAATCTTCAATGAGATCTCCGTTGACGGTCACAGCTTGTACCGCAAAGAGCAACTAGTCTCTTTGTGGCGTTAGCAACACTGGATTTTCTTTTAGTACAAACTCTATAGTGAAACAACAACGTAATAAAAATACTTCAAGTGTGAGGCGGACTCTGGCCAAGAGTAAATCAAAATATAATATTAGGTTATTTTTAGTAGTCCCGTACAGATTTTTGTTCAATTTTTATTCAAACGGAATACCAAACGAGCATGCAGGCCATCTGATATTATGTGGTCACTGCAGCCCATGGGCATCCAAATCAAACCTCAACTAGGATGGAAGTCCTCTCTGAGGTTGTATGTGGATGCGTTGCTACTCCTGAAGACTATATTGGAATGCCTCCTGTCCAGTGTCCTCTGCCTAACTACACCCTTCAAACATATACATAAATGTATAGACATATATAAACACACAAACGTGGTATATACAGCTGCAACCCGAATTGATGAAAGACAGATTGGTTTACGATCATTTGTCATGGTCATTTGGTCATGCCCGTAGTCAGGCAAGGAACAATTACCCTTCTTCTTACTTTTCCGAGCGGAATTGCTGCAAAATCACCAGGTAAGTAACAGCAAATCCAATAATCTAAAACATGTTAAAGTTGAAAGTTCAATAAAATAGTGTCGTTAGAATCGGCCCGTTATCTTGGTAATGAATATAAAAATTTGAGATGTATCTAAAATCTCATATATACACCGACGTAAACACACAATTCTGTTTTTCTGGAGTTAATCATATACAATAAGAATCACTTACAGATAGGATAAAGCTTCTCGATAACGTGAACATGCCGAGCGGGCATATCGTTGGTTTTGCTAGCATGAGTATTATAGACAGCTTCTCCAATATCGCAGAAAGCTCATCAGTGCAGGCTTTACCCATAAGCTTACTAACAATAAGATGTGTTCGGTGGTTCTGGTGATTAAGAGAACATAACCTAATAATATGTAAAAGTATTAAAGTTATCCAGCGACACAAAATTTATATGCCCATGCCAATTAAATATGTTCTTCGTTTTACGCTACAATACGCTACAATGCGCAACGGCCGTCAACGTCTGAGTATGCGCTAAGGTTTATTGTAAAGTAAAAAATGCAGCGCGTCGAGGTCACTAATAAATATCTAACTGGAGAAGACCGAGAAAGATAGTTCGATTTATTCATTTTGATGGTGGCTTAAGTTCTTTTTTATTTCATAATAAGACACAATTATAATTACCTCTTGAATGAGCTGTTCTCCAGGCGAAATGACGGCATACAAATTGGCTAAAAGGAATATGGACCAAGCCGCTTCCAGTAAAGTGAACCAAACGGAGACATCATCGTGCCCTAAAACATATTATTATTTTCATTATCATTATCGTTGTACCTTAGTTATCCAGATTATTGTCAAACGTATCAAAACTTTCTTAGTCAGCGTGGCGAACTGATTATATAACGGGTACATCACAGGGCATTAATGTACCATATAGTACATTGTAGTGTCTTAATGCTTACCCTACGTGTTGGACCTGCGGGTTGAAAATAACAGTATTTGGATCGTTTGCAACGACGCCAAAGGACGCAATTCTTTCATATACAAGTACTATAGTAAAATATGCTCGTGGTCCAATTTCAAGGCTCATACAACAATGAACGTGATTAAAATGTTATCATTCGGCTGGCTAAAGCGATTTGTATGGAGAAATCTTGTGTTTAGTTCCACTTTATACCGATAATAAAATTTTAATAACTTGAAACACCATACATGCAAAAGAGCCACCTGATATTAAGTATTCATCGTCGTCTGAACAAGAGCAACACCATAGTATTCGCTGATTCGTTGCCGGTTTTAAAGTATAAATCATTTTTCGTCCACTTTAAAATTTTTAAGAACTGAACTTTAGCAAATGTTCTTTACGTGACAAAAAATGAGCCAAGCAGACCGTCGAGGGTGGCCACGAAATAACATGAACGTGGAATTAACGACAACGTAGGCATTAGTCCAGAGATTGTCTTGAAGCTCACCATAGTAGAATCAATAAAACAAACGGAGAGAGCATATGCTCCATCGTGAGATGAGATTAGTGCTTTCACAGTGGAACCTTTGACAGAAGGTTGTTACACCATTACCGCACATCTTCAGTTCTTAACCTCGGTACCATTAGATAGTTCCATTGGTTTGTCATAAGATGTTTTTGTTAAAAGACTTACGGAGTGTGTAAATCAAGTTGTAATAAGTTACAATTAAATGTATGCCATAATTAAGTATGATAAGGAGCATCAAAATGCCACTGTAGCCTTCGTTCATGGTGTAGACCAAGTTGCTGATCTCAGTATAGACAGTGATGATCTCACTGATTGTCAAACGGTTCCGTCGAGTGTCGTTGCGTTCATCATGGCCTGTAAAGGTTTGTACAAAATAGAATAACTTTTTTACAGAATGCCGTATGGTTTTGGATTTTGGATCCCTAATTAGTAAAAACACTAAAAATTAAGTTCATCATTTTGTACATCGACATACTTAAAATTATTAAACTTAGAGTAATTAAATTTTACTAACCAAGCATAGCAGACGATGGTTGACCCTCATTTACGTCCAACCCTTGGGCACGTAAAGGCATAATTGCCGATACTCTCATCGTATCTATAATGCGATTTATAGACCTCGGTGAAACAAGTAACTGTCTCCTACATACATTAAAAGATACCTCTTGAGATTCAATTACTTCTGCAAAAAGAAATTTTGGCTCCTATGGCAGCTACGAGAGTGGTAAAAGTTGGTAGGAATTCGAAACCCATCAGACATTTTACATACTCCCGCCGCCATCACAACACCTGAATACCACAGGAATCTCTGTGTACCATCTCTGTTAAAACTATCAGCGATTCAGACCTCTGTAGTTAGAAGATAAGTGGACTTTTGAAACCTGTAAGTGGCTTCTTGCGGATGCAATCTACTGCGACTAATAAGGTGATCAGAGTCTGGGAGCCTAAGAAGACTTAGAGAAGAAGAAGAAGAATATAAGAAGAAGAAGCCTAAGACTAAAATTTAAGGGTGGCATTGGTGCATTCCATTGGAGATCTCACTGTTCTGCTCTGTTACTGTTTAAAAGGCGTGGGCAGACAATATACTGCTTTTCTTGAGAATATATTCCAGCTTAGTCCTCAGGGGTTGCAACGCGTCCACGTACGACCTCAGATAGGACTTCGGACTTTTTCGACGTTATATGCGGATGTCCATGGGCTGCAGTGACAACTTAACATCAAGTTGCCTGCTCGTTGCAATTCCGTGAGTATTAAAAAGCCTCCCGTCATTCACTGGATAGCCGTTGAGGTGGCTCAGTTCTATAAATCCCACATGCCCAATCCCAATTCCCAGCGCCAACTCCTTCCCAGGATTTCTCAGATATCTTCGATTTCGCTCCTTCATTAATGTGGATTGTCTACATAGTGTTTTTGAAGATTCAAGATATGTCCATGCCAAATTTCATAAAAATCCGTAGTTTTTTGCTTGATAAAGGAACAAACATACTTCATCCACCTTTACTTACTTTCACATTTACAATACTAGTAAGATTTGTAATTTTCTTAACTGTTTGATTCTTACCATCGTTTGCAGTGATGAACTGCTCCAGAAATGTATTGAAGCTGTGCAGCAAAGAGATCAAACACCTGTTAGTTAGTATTAACTGAATTGCTATTGTTAATGTAATTATAGAGCAAAAATCGTGCAGCACGTATAATAAAAACACAGTCGCTAAAAGAAAACGAATTGACAGTAAGATTTTTGTGAGTAAAGATTTTTAACTAAAAAAGTAGCACACGAGGCCGCAGGTCACTAACTGTTAAGTTGTCAGTGGAACCCATGCACGTACATAAAATTCAACGTTAAATAGGACCGAGATCATTTCTGAGATTGAACGTGGATACGTTGCTACTCCTGAGAACTAATATGTAGTATAAGAGCTAGTAACTCTACGAAAAAAAAAGTATCGTACATAGGGCATAACAAAATCTCGTTTGTTACGGTTTGTAATTATTGATTGTATGAAAAGTACTCGTACATAAGTAATGTGAGTGAGCCTAATTTCTACAATTATTATTAACAGAATTATAGAATTTTATTCTATGTAAGTCAAGCCAGCTAGTTCTTATTACCACTCAATCCGTCGCTAGCAGGATAGATTTAGGATGTATAGGTTGACATGATAAATAATTGTTGACATTATTATATTTTTCTCGGAACTAATATGTAAAAGTACTACTTTCCGTATCCACTGAAATAATGCCGTGGTACTTATTATGAGTAAGTTTGACAGACCATGGTGATGGTCTGTCAAACTTACTTGTCTTGATGGTGGTAGAGTCTTATGTCAAAGACTCGCCTGCGGCGGCACCACCGCTACACCTATTTCTGCCGTAAAGCAG
>DWKW01001294.1:0-13056 GCA_018250115.1 Doberes anticus | reverse complement strand
ATAAGCTCCGCCATATACCTACTCGCGAAGACAAATAACCGACCCCACGTAATATGAAAATGCATAGAAGAAGTAGGCTATAACATATCTTTAACTACGAGTTTTAAACTATCAAACCATTCCATCGAACTTAACAAGAAACTCATTTCTGTGATTATATTTATACGTGCAGATGTAACACTTAAATACATAATAACAGGTTTTGATGCCAGTTCACTCTGGATAGCTGCCACTACCAGATGAACATAATGCCAAATAGCGGTTCAGATGCCCCGTAAGTTGCGGATAGCATGTTTACATTCGATTGAAATGCAAAGCAACAATTGAGTAAAAAAAATACAATAATGTTACTGAAATACAAATATCGTACTGCTGCTGATTATTTTTTATATCCGGTAAAAGTAACATTTTAAATTACTTTACTATTAAATGACTCAACTACTTTTATTTCCTTTTTTTTAATTTATTACTCATCGTACCTACGTCAGATTAAAGTGAGAAAAGTAACGATGACAGAAGTGGCAATTTGTTAATCACTTATTACAAACTGGTTCGCCTCCTGCTTGTTTTAGAAAACTATTATTAGGTGTAAATAGATGCATAGTCACAATTGAACGAGGCTCAAAACTCGTTTCGCATAAGTAAGCATTTTATAAATAAAGTCGAGTAAGTTAATGAAACAAGCTACTGTTACCATCATAGTGCATTTGCTTCCACTAATAAAATATTAAGAGCGAGATAAAATTAACGGTGCATACGATATGTGTTTATAACAACTTACGTGCAAAAACATAATTTTTTATTTAGAAATGATAACTAGTTTCTGGGACAAGGGTGGAGTCTGTAGATGATGACCGACAGCTCGACGGTCGTCCGAGCCGGTCGGGTATAAATAGAGGCGACTAAAAATACACAGCACGGATTCCACCTGCATACGGATAAAAAATGCCAACACAATACCAAATTACATGTTTCAAATATTACCTTATTAAATTAAATTATTAAAATTTTTGATGAGCTGTATTAGCATTATTTATGAAATTTGGCTTAAATGTTGTTTAAAATTATCCAAACCAAAAAACGTATATTTTCAGTCTCTTCTAAGTTAAGAGAACTTAGAGAAGAGAGCTCGCATTATTAACAAAAATTTAAATTTATTACGTTAAAATGTCGCTATTTTAGGGCTATAAGTCTTATAAACTAATGTTACCCTAAAAGTTTTAACAAAATATGTTTTGAATGAAAGATTCCAAGTGCGTCGTACAGGGAAAATTAATTCACATGATTAAGATTTTGGGAAGCGTGAAGAACAGTTAACTACAGGCAAAAATTCTCGGCCGATTCCATGTACCGCCAAAAGGCAAACGGTGGTCGTACGATGGTAATTAAGGGTATCGTACGCCATAATTTTTTCCCTAATAATTCAAAAAAACATTACTTGTTACGGCGTAAAAGAGCCGTGGTCACAGTGCCATCGGTGAGTCAGTGTTGTTGAACCTGTCTCCGTCAAGTATGCGCATTTGTGCAGGGAGCGCGCGGGCACCGGCGCCGGGCTGCGGTGCATCAACCTCCGATAACTTGTAATTTGTAATTACAAACCTTTAGTACCCTGTCCAAGCCGCAGGAAATGGCCGAGTCTGCAAGCACGCCTTGTATTATACCAAGTCTCACGCATCAATTACCTACCTGTCATGTTCGTCAAAACGTTAGATAGGTATTAGATGCCTAAACTCTACGCAACATAGAGTTCAGAAAAAACCTTTTTTATTTCGAACGTTATGGAAAGATTATAATCAAGAGCATTTAGCACTAGCATTTATTCATTAGCAGTTTTTGCTGAAGTAAAAAAATATTATTACATAACGATGCTTTTTATCTCAAAAATACAATAATTACACTAACAGTGCGTAAATACAAAGATTCTACTCCGTGATTTAATCAAAAACGATTGCGTCTTCGAGACACTCGAGCTAGTGTTCAATGAAAAATCGTGCCTATTCTTCTAAACTCAAGTGCACTTCGATACAAACGCAACAACATAGTAAGAACAAAATAACCATACTAAGCACTCCCTGTTAGCCATTTTAAGGAAATAAGAATTTGCATATTACAAGTATGTTACATTAGACGGATAAGCGACTCTATCTCGTTGCGGACGGAGGTATTCTTTATTTTATTTGCACATCTTTATCATGTACGAAGGAAATCGTTAAACGGTGTTGATATAGAACAATAGATATAAAGCACAAGTTTGAAACAGGTTAGGTTTGGTTTTACACGATAACTGTCAATTTAATTAATTAAGGTTAATAAACCTACGATAAAAAATATGATGGACATTGATCGGTTAGTGCTGTTAACACTAAACGGCAGTTAACGCAGCGACTAAAAATGTACGTTGTTTAAGTAAACTTAAAATTAAATATGTGAATCCAAATCATAAGAAATATTAAAATTTATCTGGATCAATTAAAAGTAAAAATTTGGAACCTAAAAAAATATATTTTAACACACAAATAGAATGACTAAATATTATTATATTCATATCTCTATAATTCTAATTCAATTTATGCGTACATATACTAGCAGTGGAAGTACTCTTTTTATGCAGATAATTGTGGTATATGAGTTTCTAAGTAAGCTGTTACCTTAATGCATGTTACAAAATATTACTATGTTAAATTTCCGAAACTTTGTTGCCACAAAAGTACGATAAAAAAATTATTGTTTTATTAGCCTCCCTTGTATATGGCGAGCACTCGGCCGATCTTGTTCAATCGTATGACAATATTTAAATAGAACCACTGTGAGTCCAATTTAAATCGATTCAGTGGATTTTGCGTGATTGGCAAGCACATACAAACAAACAATTGCTGCGGATTCACACACCATATTATTATATTAGTTATCAATATTTTTTTTTAAACATACGAAAATTGTAAAAACATCATCATCACCAACCCAATATTGTTTCACTACTGGGCACGGGTCTTCTCTCAGAGATGAGAATAAACTCCTAAAGGCCTAAAGGTCATAGTCTACCACGCTGGCCAAGTGCGGATTGGAGGACGTCATATGCCTTTGAGAACGTAATGGAAAACATGGATTTTTTCCCTTCACCGTTACAGCGAGTGATAATTAATTCATAATACGCACGTAAAATTAAGAATAGATAATATTTCGAGAAATAGAAGTGCGTGCCGGGATTTGAACCTCGACCCACCATAGCGTGGTCGAGATGCTTAACCACTAGACTATCACTCACTTGTACGTAAAAACATACGAAACAGTAAATAGAAATACGTTGTAATATACGAGTAAAAGAATTCGGCATCCGTAACAGTATTTTAATGAATACATTAAGTAAAGTGACGTATCCAGTTGTTCTTGATTTAACGAGACACGGGTCTGTAAATAACCTCAGACGAGTACGGTTCCAGCATGTCCGACACCGCTAAATCAATATTACGATATGAAATATGGTAGAAAGATACATAGTTTACATAAAAGTTTTACTTTGTTTTTACGGAAGTGTGTTCAAGTCGATAACTACCTTTATGCTATAGATTGTTTTATATTAGTTGTAACCTTAGGTTATATTTGTCTAAATAAATAATTTAATTAATTTTGTTATTCGCCAAGAAATTAAAATTAGAGGAGTTAGTTTAAGATCTTTGATGATTTCATTCTGATGAATGATCAGTATGTAATGCATGGTAGTAGTCTTAAGGCGAAAGCAAAACAAATATGTTAAAACACAAAAGCAGTCGCGGCACCATTGCTCGCACTGCTGTGATAAAACCTTTTCTTTTAACTCCAACTTATTTTAATCCTGCATTAAAGTGTAAAACTTAGGAGACTTAGGGTTGCTCTTACACAGGACTATATTCACTAGAAGGTAACACGCATCTCTGTCAGCACATATGTATACATATATGTATATAATAAAATCAATAAAACACTAAAAATTTTAAAAAATTACTACAAACGGATTTATAAAAGTGATTCTTACTTGGCTCAGTCGAATGGATTATGATGAAATTGAAAGTAGTTAGCAAGTGTTAGCATCTATATGACACACGCACACACGGACAGACATATAAACACAAGCGCCATTTATTTAAATTATCCTTAATTTTTTAATTCTCTTATTTGTTCCTTATTCGTATTTTTTTTTGTTCATTTTTTGACTTTGGGACGTCTACACATACTAAAACAATTAAAAAGTTATTGAACATATTGTTTAAATTTGATTAAAAGCTGGGAAAAGACGCTGATACCCGAAACACAGCTTCGAACTAATTCGGGGATCAGAGGCTTCATATTTTGTTATTGTAAAAAATATAAAAATATGTCAATAAAGTTTGATTTGATTTGATTTGATATAACCGTCTAGTCTAGATAGAGAACACTACATTAATATACTTCACTCCATAAATGTAAGGTTTGAGTGTTGAGCACGTAAAACTTATATCAATCGCAGTATAATATTACATAGTGATAATAACTTTGTTATAAATATATGTATAAGAGAATGGTAGAATGTTATTTTTTCTCCTGTTCCAGTGTTTAGAACGTATTTATTTATAATCTGTTATAAAAAAATATATATTATTAGGTTTGTAGGCTAAGCTTTAAGTAGGGACAGGTCGTTTAATCATAATTTATAAAATCTAACCGATAAAATCTGAAAACCGCTTGACCTGTACCCCAACAAAAATATTCCACACAATTTTTATATAAAATTGTTTTTATAATTCATTAAAGATGGTTATAAAATAATATAGGTAGTAAATTTTTCGACCACGATATCGCTTGAACTAATCGGCTAATTTTAATCACGCCTGTAGCATTCGACACATTTTTTTTACCCAAAACGTGATTAGATTTCAAGAATCGATCAGAAAATAAATCTTAAAGTTATTTCGATAAAACACTAAATATTAAATTTTGACAACGATAATTGTTGAACGAATCAACCGGTTTTAACTACTTGACCGATTGGCTTCAAAATCTAATCAGATCTAAGTCTCGATAAAATCTTTGGATCGGATCGGCCCAAGACGATTCGTACAACAAATTTTTATTTCCTTACTCGGTCGGACGTCAATTCAAAATAGTCAGAATAACGTCCCTAGACGTCAGAACGTACTTCTGATCTAGACTCGATTCTCGAAATCGAACCGAAACCTGAATTCCCGGGTTTTAAGAAAATTATAAATTTTCTTAACGGAAAATGAATAATATATTGAATTTTTAAAGATTTCAGGTATTCGAAGAATAAATAGTAAGTATATGGAACATGAAGAGCCCAAAAACATAAATCTTAGAGTTAAGTTACGTTAATATTATTGTACATAATTTCCAATTTGTAGTTGTGTAGTTGAACCATACCAAAGTATGAGTTAATATTATTATTGTAAATAATTAAATTTACAATTTGTAGTTTTGTAGTTGAGCTTCACAATAAAATGTAAGAAGAAAAAAATAAGGGAAAATACAATAATAAGTTTTTAAAATGTTCAACAACAACATGATCTGTCTGTGTGTGTATTTTATTCAAGTACTTTCATCCGTTTATGCGTCATCAAGTTATAAACTTCACACACTTTAACATCAATTAAAAAACAACAGTCATTTTAATTGACCTGACCTGAATATATGACATTTATCAGCTAGCTATGTGTTTAAAAAAAATTAAAACTCGATTAACAATATTTTATATTAAACATAATTAAAGTAGTTTTACTCATTTCTCCATATATCTCCACATATGGAGATGATTTGTAGGTAAATGTTAAGTAATGATTTTGTGAAAATTACGAAAGGAAGTAAAGTGAGGTGATCATGAAAACTACTCCGAACTGTGTTGAAAAGGGGAATAAGGTTGATTTTAACGAATTTTATTTAATTATTTACCAGAAACTTACACTACTCTTCAAATACGGTATTGATCGAGTCTTTTTTTATTAGTATGCGCGTAGTTCCAATTAATCATTTTGTTTTGTTCCCATACTTGTCTCTGGACACCATGGACTATAGTCCAATTAAATGAGGTTAAAAAGGGGGTATACCCAGGAATTAAAATATTACAACTTTTAACAAAAAAAAAAGTTTCATAAGTAAACTCAGCACCTCGGGTGCGATTAAAGATATTCAAGGTCACAAAAACTTGCTTGTTTTTGTGATTATCTAAATCCTTTGCTCTTATTGACATTTGAATTGAAATTGCATTTATTAACAGTTGTAGAGCATATAATCCTTAACAAATTAGCTTAATATTACAAATCATGGTCAATATTTTACACAATTAACATGCTAGCCACATGCATAATAACCCAAGGTGAAATTTGTTATAAAGTTATTTATTTAATAAAGACATTATTATTATGAAGAAACCCTAGTTATTTAATCATCAATCAAATCTTACTTCTTAGTTAACATTATAAATGCGAATATTTGTTAGAATGGATGGATGTTTGTTAGTCAAACACGCAAACACTGCTGAACGGATTTTTATTGAATTTGGATAGGTTGAACCTTGAAAAGACTATGTCCTAGACGTGAACACGACTGATTAAGTAGCACTTGAGATACAGTTTGACCTCTGTAGTATATAGGTAGTATACATTTGGGAAGTCAAATAAAATGTATACGTTATTGTTATTGTATTAACAATATATATAACGCATAACCACACTAGCATTCTGTGTATCGAGGGTGCCACTGACACACCCAGAAACAAGCACACAGACACCCAGAAATTTAAATGCACTCTCATTTCTGGGCTGCTGGGAACCGAAGCCAGGGCCCTCCGAGTGACCGGTACGTTCACCTCTGCACTATAAGTGTCGTCATAATAGTACTAAATAACCACCCGCGTCCCTGTTGCCGCATATCAGCGAAAGCATATTTGGGTATCAAATGGCCTGCAAGCTGACCAGCGAAGGTAAGACTTTACCTTCCACCTTTAACGTATTATTTCTGTAATAATCCCTTATAGTAATCAGGAACATCCAAAAAGAAATGCAATTACGTTTATCGTGATCAAGCGAGTAATTGATCAATTTATCGCGTCAAAATCCGTATAGAATCTTGCGAACATAGCATGCATGGTACTGACCTTTGAGCGATGAAACAGTGGTCTCGACAGCGAACATATTCAAAGCGGTGAGCTGCAGCAGGCGCACGGCCGGCGTTGGCAATGGCTGCCGGTGCAGCAACGCGCGGAACTGTCGCAGCATAAGCGCCGCACACTCGTGGAACGACTCCATTCTACATTTTTTTTAAATCATGAATTGCTTGGTACACTACAGTGAGTGGTGAGTGCCGTAATCATTCTAATGGCTACTAAAGACCTACGAGCAGTTATTCGTAGATGCATCATCGGTAATTTCCGACTGTCACTTCCTGCCAAAATAACTAATGGATGGTTATAAGAATTCCCTTGATTTTTACAAACTAAACCTAGCAAACAAGCAGATTGGCTCAGGGGACCACTTTAACACCGTCGCCTAAGAACACCAGACGAATCACCAATGTGTTGCCAGTTTCTGTTTTAAAGGAAAACTCTTTTAGCGCCTTTTATAGAAACGAAAATCTAAAAAGGACCAATTTATAAACCCTTGTCGAAGTATCTAGCAACTATCTATCTAGATAACTGGACGCTTGAAATAACTTTAGTTGTCAATACGTGTTAAACATACGTCGTCCGATAATCTTAATGTTACTTTATGTGTGCATCGTACATGAACAGTAACTTAAAATATTTATTAATAATCCTTTATTATTTCATTAATTTAATCATCCTCAAAGTTCATTGTAACACCAAGATTAAGTTAGAACAGTTTAAAAAAATACGAACCAAAAGAGTGAAAGACCCTAACAGTGGCATATGAGTCCTAAAATAAGGCGTAGTGAGCATGGGTACAACAGTTAGGTGTGACCATGGTTACGACACCTTAGTATTTTATGATTTATAATCTAGGAACGCTTCACCATCGGACAATTAACTTATTCGTCCAGTTAGCGGAAGGCCAACCTTTTATATTATATCTCACAAAAAGGTCATCAGGAATAAGAAGAATAAGATCACATAACTTGAAATAGGAACTGAAATCTTATTGATAAAAAAAATTCACACCCAATGCAGATGCAGAATTATCATCATCAAATTCATTATTGTTTCACTGCTGGGCACAGGTCTTCTATCAGAGATTAGAGGTAGATGCAGAAAAATTAATAAAAATTTGACAAAACATTGTTACAAATATTATAACCGAAAATGATTTGTTTCTCAGAAAAAATTAAAAATAAAACGCTTCATACAAATATAATAACAAGTTCATAATCATAAAAAAACATACCCAATTTTTGTAATGAGTTTTCCATGTACATGCAGGTAGCTTGTGATAAATGTTTTATTCAACTGCAACAAAATAACAACAATAATCTTAGCTCCCAAGAGATATACAGATATTATAAGTCATTATAAATATAATAAATTTATTTAGTGTACCCTTTGTACCAAATAAAAATTGCGAAGGAATAGGGTAACCAATATAAAAAATTATTACATATTTAAACTTTATAGTACACCAACAATAAATTGTACAGGATATTTTTTTCCTTTATCATTAATGCATATCGATTATAGAAGTATGTATTATGTTACTTTAGGAGGTTAGATATAGAATAAGATACTTCCAAATCAACCTGTAGGCTGTAAACAAACCTGGGGAACACTATTATGTGATCATAAGACGTGTTATATACATCTGTCCATACTTAAACAAAATTTATTTCATGCATAAAGTCCATATCAAGTAATAATACATTTAGTTACGGTTCTACAGAAAAGATAAGACTGATCGAATGTTTTCGTTTGCTCAAAAAAGTGCGAAATCTGTTTCTGATAGTAACTGGATGTAAATTATGCTGAACTTTACTAATAAATAATTTATACTGAACTTTACTTGCAAGAGCAATTAGCAGATTACTTATCGTTCACTATACATACATAGCTCTATCCTGCTCATATGACTCGCACACTGAAGGGATAATGCAAGGGCGGCCGCGAATTTGACAAGAAATCGATTGATCCCACACTACTAAAACTTGATTACTGCCTTGTTACATCAACTGGAATAATCTTTTGAATAAAACTTTGGGCTTTCTACACAGTAAAATCCCATCCTTCTAACAATACCCTAGTCCTAGAAAGCCATTGAATTGATCTTTTAGACGAGATCCATTAGACGAGTCTCGCTCGCTCGCCTTGTTATGCTCAATAGCCACAACAAGCCGCCGTCATTCCCGGAGTCGTGATCATCCGAATAATCACAACTACATAGGATCTACCCACGAGGGTGTACCCGACATTGCATCCCAATAGGTTCTACCGTCTACAAAAGCAGCGTACTTTATTTTCTTACCTCGACCGTCCTCCGTTTCTCGAAGGTGTCGACATGGTGCACCGTGGCGGTCCGCTCTCCGCCGGGCCGCACCCACACCTCGCGACGGCCGCCCTCCGGCGCAGCGTCGGCGGCGGCCAGGCCCGCCTCGCCCGCGTCGCCGATCTCCGCCGCGCGGGCCGCTTCCAGGGCGGCACGACGTTTGCGCTCCGCTGTCTCATACTGAACGAAAGTGGAACAAATAATAGACTAAGTAATTTCAGCCTACACGCAACATACACAGCATGGTGATGGTGGTAGAGTCTTATATCGTAGGCTCACCTGCGGTGGCATCACCGCTGCACTTATTTCTGCCGTAAAGCAGCAGTGTGAGAACTGCTGTGTTTCGGTTTGAAGGGTGTGGTAAGGCAGAAGACGTTTGTTTCCAGATTAATGTTAACAGTTTTACTGCACTCTGTGAAATACCAACCGTTTAATATTTCATTAAATATTGACACGGTCTCCTTAGCCTAACTCAGTACGTGTAAATTCAATAAAATAAATTTAATTGTCAATCGGTCTTATTATACGTGTATATACATGTCGCTTCGACACCGGCCAGATTTTTATCTACGGCATATACGCCATCACTTGTCACTTAGACTAGGTAACAATAAATGTATGATGTAGTCTTGCTAGTAAGTAAAACTAGAAACGAACTGTCACCAAACTTAATGGAATGCAAGTGCCGATTTATTATCGAATTGAAAGAAAGTAAATATAAAAATATCCAATATTTTTGTCATTGATAAGCTAAACCCGCGCATAGCCTGCACGATACTATTTTAAAACGTAAAGAACCAAGTAATCATGGAATCTAACTTACTACAGATTACAGATACAGGTTACTGGTACTGCAATTATTACTGGTATTACAATTATTTACCTTCCTTGTGACCTCTACAAATTTTCATAATGTTTGTACACTTAAATTTTTAATAAATTATTATTTTTAAATCAGAATCAGAATTAATTATTAGAATTTTCTTTCTTAGGAACGATTACACATGCCATATATTAAAAATTCGCATAAACTAAACATTTCAGGATAAAAGCAGCAAAAGTATATACGCGTTTGCAACACAAAATATATCATACCTTTTTCCTATTTTCGTCAAACAGCGATATTAAACTTTCACGAGCTGATTGAAATGGATTCGAAGACATCAAACTTCTCATATAATAATACACAGCATCCAATTTTCTTCTCTGAAAATATTTTTTCAGATATACAAATATATTAAGCATCTTTACAAATATAATTTCACTTCAACGCATATACATCAAAATTTAAGTATTAAAAAATATACTAACTGCATATATGGCCAATATAGCCAGCTGGTTATATGGACGACCATTCTTAGGATTTATCTGCTGAGCCTTCGTGTACCAAGACTTACTTTTTGCAAAATTATTTGTTTCATTCACTTGCTCCTTATATCTCGCTAAATCTCCTAGGAACACATACAACTTCTGAACTGAGATCAAAGCCAAACCCACATACCCTAGCCCCTTAGGCGGCATGGCGTGATTATCGTTAAGATAATCATCAGTATTAAATTTGTAAGTTTTCTCTAACATTTGAACGAGATTTTCAAAGAACGCATTCCCCTCCTCGATTATTGTATTTATGAGTTTAACTATCTCCGGCTTTTCTTCAGGAGAAACTTGCGTTACACTCTTGCGTAGATTTTCGATAAACAAGTAGTAAAGAATTTTCCAAAATTTTTGTTCAACATTTTCCGCTTGGCAATACTTGAGATCAGACATAAGAAGTCTTTGGAGAGCGCTTTGAAGAACTTTTCTGAAAAAAAAGAATGTTTTTTTTTTCTTGCACGCAGTTAGTATAAAGTTATCCACTACGAAGGCATATTAGCATAGTCATTAAAAGCAACGCCCTATTTTACCCATTATGGATATACAAAATTTAAAGTTAAATTTATGCAAATATTATAATTTAATTTAAATGATAAAATTTACACTACAACACATTAAAGTTAATTACACCAAAAAGAAATAAAAACCAAAAGACCTATTTAGCTACCCAATATTATATACTCATAAGGGAATTGAATTATTGCAGCTTTTCTAATATGGTAGACTGATATAAAAAAGCCAGTTGAAAAAACTCGCACGCCTTTAATTTAAGATTTATTAAATAATGCAAGATCAAATAAATTCCAAAATATATAAAATACATATTTTAAAAAATGCGCAACATAGAAATAAGCTTTAGGGGAAAATCGTGTAATCTTTTAAAAAAATATACCTGGTTTTAGATGTTTCTTAAACATATTAAAACTGTTACTACTTTAAAAAAATGAAACCTATTGAAATTCAGATATTAAAATGAATTATATTAATATCGAACCTAGTCTCGTACACGTCGGGCCAGTGTTTGGCGAGCACCAGCGGGCCGCGCATGGTGTGCATCTTCAGCACGGCGTCGGCGCGGTCCACCTCCTGCAGCAAAGCCGTGTGCCGCGAGCCACGCGCTCCCTCGCCGCCCTCGTAACTCGGGCCTCCGCGATTCGTCGACTCCCTTAGACCTGACACCAGAGTAAAAATTAAAATTAAATTAAAATTATTATAAATAACACTGAATTTTCAATTATGTGGTGCGCAAGTATTTATAGTTTGATTAAAATAAGTTTATTTTAAGTAAATTTTTTGAAAATAAAAATATATAGCAGATAAAGAAATTTGACATCACGATAGCTGGCACAATATATGAGTGATCACTATAAAACTTGGCACAAAATTAATTGTACAATATTATCGGTGCCTATTTCAAATGCATTAAATCGGAACCATACTTTGGCGATCAACATGGCGACCAGCTTCGTAATCACCAAAACACCAATTATTGTGCAAAGAAAAACTTTATGACGGTTAAAAAAATCTTTTTATTGTTTATAATTTTTCGAGTCATCCTGTTACGAACAAAGACATCAAAAAAATATAATTATGTAATTTAAGACATTAAGATAAGGAAGAAATTGATAAATAAGATAACAATATTATTATTAATATAATAAGATATGATAAGGATATTTAAATAAAAAGCATAGCTCGATAATAATGAAAAGTTTACAAATTTATTTTACATTCAAAATACACTCTTTTATAGGAACTTTTATAGAAAATAGGAATGTTTTAAATTTATGTGTGTATATTTTAAATGTCCCTATTAACTATTATTTATTAACTATTCCTAAGTCTTTAAATACACACAGATAAGTAGTAAATTAAAATATTGACCTGTCTGTAATACTACAACTGCGCCTTATTGCGGAAAGTAAATTAAAATGGTATTTTTATTTTCAGTTAAGCGTGGCGACAACGTCGCGGCGAAAGTCTAGTCTCAAATATTTACTTACTAATTTATATAATAGCTTACCTCTTTCCATTCTCATATCTACTTTATTTGAACTTGTTTGTACTCTTATTGGTTTAGATGGATTGTGATGATCATATAATGTTTTGTGAGTATCAACAGAACCGGCGCGCCTGAAAACAAGTGTGGAGTAAATTACAATTTTTTAATGAAAGTAAATAATAAAAGCAAACTAAAAGCTAAAAGTAAACTTACCCCTGATCTTTC
>DWKW01001293.1:0-13056 GCA_018250115.1 Doberes anticus | reverse complement strand
CATTTCACTAGTTTATGTCATTCCCAGCGGTTTTCGTTCTATTCCATGGCGTTTTAAATAATGGATAGACGTTTAGTCTTGTGACAATTATTTTTTGTGTCTGTGGAGTGAAAATGAAATAGGGTTGTAAGGTTTTGTAAGACGTAGTTTATTTCGACGGGTAGCTTGTGAATAACTTTTTTCGCTACAAGTTTTAGGGATACTCAGTATATTTCAACGAGTGTATTTGTTCTGAATAATTTTCGTATACCCTGAACATCTAAAGATATGTGAAGAGTTTCGCCTTTACGGTGCGTCCTGTATTATGATAAGTTTGCATTGTGCACACCTACGTAAGTAATACGATGAGACGCGTTTGCACCTTTATGTAAATTCATGTCTTGGCACTTTCTTATCTTGTATTCAGTTACAGTAGGTTTTAAGCATTATAGAGACACTTATAGAGCTTGAATCTTCATACATTTCGCTTCGGGTTGCCGACGATAATGATCGTGTCGTACGTCTCGTTGAAATATTGAAGTTTAGCGCTTCATTTAGCGCACGTTTCGTATCAAAATCATTTTTCCTATCTTGTTCGATCCGTTCCACTGGCGGTCGAGTGGAAACGGTTTTGGAATTCTGCGCTTTTTCAACACAGATCCAAAATGGAAAATTTCAATTTTGATTATGCGTCCGAGCATTATTCATATTTAAAAGTGAGTTTGTTGTTTGTTAATTAACTTGCGCCGTGCCGACGGTCAGAAAGATGACTTCACCGTGTATAAAGCCTGGTGGTAGGGGAACGCGTTTTTAGGACATCTCCATCTCTTAACACTGGGCAACATTGTCAACAGAAACCTCTAGACAACACCAAGGAGAAGTGCCGCAACTTCCTCGCAAATCTCCTGGACCTGTCAAGCAAGGAGCCGATGTCAGTGGAGACAAGCGTGCGAAACCTTATCCAAGAGTTGATCGACGCTCAGGTAGAGCCCGAGACGTTCTGCGAAAGGCTCGAGCGCCTGCTAAACGCGAGTCCGCAACCTTGTCTCATCGGGTTTTTGAAGGTGAGTAACGTAAATTATTATTTCTGCGTTAGTGCTCTTTTGAGCGCTATAACATCTGCCTCCTACCGTAAACTAGACTACAGTCTTTGAATATGAACAAGATTACAATGTTACAATCTTCTTCATATTTAGATACGTTGCTTAGTCAACACGCATAATTCTGGTAGAATATTTCTAACACACTCTTCCACAGTCAGTGATAGGCCTGGCCTAGTGGTTAATCTCGACCTCTCGTTCCGGTGGGTCAAGTTTCGAACCCCAGAAATTGCGTATAGGAAATTAATTATCACTTGTTTTAACGGTCAAGGAGAAAACATCGCGAGAAAACCTGCATGCCTGAGAGTTCTCCATAATGTTCCCAAAACCATGAGATCCAAACCGCATTTGGCCAGCGTTGCTGACTATGGCAGAAACCTTCTCAGCTCTGGGAAGAGACCCGCGCCCAGCTATGGGACAAGAACAGTTCGACGATGACACTCTTTCACAGACTCTATTTTCACAGAGATATCTTTGCCATTTACAATTTCGTCGGGTCTCAGAACCTCTCTCGTATATCGCAACTTATGTATTTGAAACTATACTAACGATTTAGCATGGGCTGCATTAGAACGCGCTCAGTCACACAACGAGGCGAACTGGGATTGTGCATGACGATGCAATATTTTGCATCCGACACTGTTGTCGACCACGGATCATGCATTTGAGTGTTGCGTGTGCAGCACTTAGCAATGCTGGTCATTTGAGATTATACTCCTATGTACAGATTGGATTAGGTACCTAATACCTACACTGAACCTAGAAAGGCACGTCCCGTCTGTTCAGACTGAGACAAGAACGGCCCAGTCGTGAATTATGTTATATCTTGTCAGCTCATATTTTATTACTTTACGGGTAATCTCATATTTTATATATATATTTTATTACTCTGCCGTTCGGTGGGTTCGATTCCCAGCGAGGCAGAAATTTGAATGATGAATTTAGACTTCTGTACCTGGTCTGGGTGCTTCTGTGCTTACTTCTGTGTGTGCCCATGGTAGCCACGGCACATGTAAAATCCTACTGTGGGGCTATGAGTGTGAAACGTTGCAAAGACTTATAAAAAAATATTTGACGGAATAGCAAACGACTCCCTGCAGCCCATGGACATCAACATCAAACTTCAACTAGGGCGGTAGTCTTGCCCGATGTCGTATGTGGATGCGTCGCTACTCCTTAGGACTAAGTCCTCCGGTCCAGTGTCCTCTGCCTAACCACACCGAACCGAACCGAAGCACAGCAGCTCTCACACTGCTGGTTTACGGTAGAAATAGGTGCAGTAGTGGTGCCGCCGCAGGCGAGCCTTCGACATAAGGCAGACATAATTTACACATAAAATCTCACATTTCTTATTACATGTGCGGTATTGAGCTCTTATGGGCTTTCGAATGTCATTCCTGGACGCCGTGACCATATGTCTGTACGGCACAAGGAATACGCCGGGAAATTACTCACATGTCTAGTTTTTAAGATTGTCAGCCCTTTCCTTGGCTGATGGTATCTGTGATAGGGTACTGTGTTTGACAAAAAGTTTTACGAAGGGCAAATATGTTTTTATTTAACCGTGCAATAAATGGGCTTGCGTTTATCGGCAATCGCACCTGATGTTAAGCGGGATGTACACTAAGATGTAGCACGCCTTCCTGGAAGATGACTACTCACCGTTCATGCTGATACTGGGAAATACGATCGTTGGATAGGTATGAACATTTTATAACGTTTCCATTTTTGCTGTACGTGTCGAATGCGAGAATAATTCGCACACATGGTGATCGAAACGTATAGCGGGATACACGAAATATATTTATATACTGTTTAGGTACGAGAAACTTTACAAAGATGGCGAGTATTCGTTTTGTAATTTTGCGCCTACGATGTAGCACGGCTTCATCGTTAGCGATCCATTATTGTCCCACCGCTGGGCACGGGTCTACTCTCAGAGTTGTCAGGGTTTAGGTCATAGTCCACCGCGTTGGCCAGGTGCGAATCGGCGGTCTTCACGTGCCTTTGATAACATTACGGAGAACTCTCGGGCATGCAGGTTTATTCGCGATTTCCTTCATCGTTACACCGAGTGGTAATTAACTTATACGCACATAATTTCGAGTAATTAGAATTGCGTGCCGGGGTTCGAACCATGACCCACCGGAGCGAGATATCGAGATTCTTAACCACTAGGCTATCACTCAATCCATGTTTTCCTTCAGCGTTGCAGCGAGTGGTAATTAATTTCTTATACGCACATAATTTCGAAAAATTTAACATATACAATATTTCTAGAAATACAGATGCGTGCCGGGATTTGAACCCGGATCTGCCGAAGCGAGGTGGTCGAGATTGGTAAACGTTAGGCTTTTTAGAAAGTATGCATTCTGAATCTGAAATTTTCACATTAATATAAGAGTGATTCAAATGAAACCGCTTTAACTGCGATACTTATCTGATGTTAATGTCACAGTAAAAGTTCGCAGTTTGCGTCGAATACAACCGGCTGCTCTTCAACAATAATACTGACTGTCTACCGCGCCGTTTCCCGTATTGGACTGTCTAAAAAAATCGTCAATTATCTATCCCATTATAAAACTATTTATGAAAATCAAAAGTAGAGCAAAAAATATTTACGAAAATCCAACGTCTACTGTTTTCGGCGTTTTGAAACAAATTTTAGTTTTTGTATGTTTATTTTAATTTTAGTTCTGTCTGTACGTTTGTTCACGTATTAACTCTGATCAGATTCGAAATCTGAAAGCTGTGATAGTTTTCGAACTTCTCTCTTTTCCCAAACCACTCTCACGGAAGAACGGGTAAATGAAAATATTGTAAAAAGCGATGAGTTCAGAGGACTATTTATCGTTTTTTGGAACTTAAGTACGTTTAAGCGTATGCGGAACTTTTTTCGTGAATCATTACATTGGGCAGGATTCATTCACACTTAGTTCTCAGGACTGCCCTTGCAGCCACCGCGGCGTACGGCCTATGACGATTCGTTCCGATTTTAGGTTGGACGTGAGCTACAGTTACCATTTGCCAACATGCTCGTTTGCTACTTCGTCAATATATCTTGAAATATTTGAAACTCTCACAGACAGTATTCATTATTATTTGAAAAGAGGATTTAGGCGCAAAGCCTGAAAACACAGCGAGCCTAATAGTGATATGTTAAATATTAATTTCTTTATGTCGCACCCATAGAAATACAAATTAAATCGCCCACTTGTCGGTGGGCGGTGGCGCTTCCAGTGGAAATCTTTTATCTACGTTTTTATTCAATACGACTGTATATAAATAGTAATAACTGAATTGATGGACCAACAGAAGAGCCTCCCACTGCTGAGACAGTCGCTGGTAACGAAAGAGCTCCTGATCGAAGGGATTAACCCCCCCTCGCCGCACGTAGCCTTCTCGAGCATCCCTTCGCCCGTTCAACCCGTCCTGGCCGCCACGAACATACCACTTGTAAGTACATTTACTCTCACTCAGTGTGGCATACTACTCGGAAGATTTTTAAAAAGATCGTTAACAAAAAAAAAAAGCTACTTCATGACGAGTGCAATTTTATTATAGACTGGTTGTGTGTGTTTATCATAGTCGAATGCTAAACCTACCTAACAAACACATTTGTTACTATGTGCTACACGATTAAAGTTTTGCGCCGCCCGGTATTTTTCGTGTTTCCGAATTAATCGTACGTGTGTATTACGAACAACCAGCGTCTCGACGCTTCCGTTTACGACTCCGATAATGTTCGAAAAGAATCCCGTCCGGAATATAACGTCGAATATAATCCGGAAGCGAGGGAACTGTGAAAGATGCCATCTTGTCGCAAAATTTTCACCGTCGTGCCGTACACGTGTGTATATCATTTTACTTGCCATATTGTGCACCAGGCTATACTAACCGAAGGAAGGATTTTTTTTTTAACGCTATTATGAATATCTAACATGTGTTACTAATCCCTTATTTCTGTGTATTCTAGGTAGTGTGATCGTTATCATCTTCGTCTCGACCGATGAATAGTTGTGTCCGCTAATAATTTGATATTTTAATATGTATTAAATATAAGTAACTGGTTAATATGTATGTTTTTAATCATAGGAAACTCAACATTAACACGTAACGTACAGGTGGTGGGCTTTATAAATTTTATTGGTTATATATTGGTTTCTAGCATCGAAATAGTTGTTCTATAAACTTTATTAATATATGATTGATATCATGTTCATATAACAATCACGTATCGAATATTATCACGACTCATATTAAAGGCACAACAATAATACTTGTGTGTATCGGTACGCAATTATCGGGCATATGTTGGACATGGTACTGAACATTCTGTAATCTACATGTGTTTAAAATTTCAAATTTCCGTTGGTCCTTCGAGTCGTGATGTCGGTAATGCTTACGCTCATTTTGAGAAAATACCGACCGTATTAAGCTTTTGCCATCGCCGATCAGAATCGGTGTTAAAGTCGATCGAATAAAAATTTACGACGAAATATTTGCAGTAATTAACATTGGCCTGAGATTCTTGTGCTAGATATTTGTGCTGTGTGTGTGTGTGTATACGTCGGAAAATGTGCTAAGTTATCGTCCTGGTTGTGGCAGCCGATGGACGAGGGCAGCTCAAGTCCAACCCTAACGCCCCTCCTGCCCCCGGTGATGCCGATCACCCAGCTGCCTTCCCCTCTGGCGTCACCGAAACTGATAAACTTGTTGCCCGTCCAGGCGTCGACCTCGCAGGTTGGTTCACAGCTACCCTCCAACGCCAAACGTATATCATGTTGCCGAACTAATCTCCTTGCCAATCGGTCTGGCTATCATTACCGACGGATGAACGAAGCGAAGGCAGCGTTGGTATCATTTTTGCGTACGAGGGCAGTACAAAAGTCCTGCATCGAGCTTTCGGAATCATTTCCATGCCGCGTTGTTGCTTTCTCCATCGCTTCTTTAGTCATTTAGAGAGTTACCTGTGAATAGCGAAGCGAACAGCGGGTCACTAACACTTTTTGAATACTTGCATATAGAAGAAAAATGATTCCAAAAAGCTCTAACCTCTGAACTAGTTGTCTTTGTCTTTAGTAATACTTGTAGCTGTATCTAGCGTGTAACGGAGCCCATTCGACACTCGACCGGGCCCACGACGGAGCCCAGTCGCCCTCATTGACAAGTGACTATTGAATGACTTCGAAAGTCGAAAGAATATCTTAAATTCTAACATGTTTCGTACATACGTCTGTAGTAATGATTATCGGTTTTGTATTATCGATAAATTCCAATCGGAAGTCGGCTAATTATACGCTAGATAGAGCAATATAAAAAGGAAACAATCCAGCGTACGCAGATCGTGATGATTACCTGTATCGAAGTATGTTTTATTTGTCTTGTCGTAATTAATCACACGACGGTGAGATGATATCGATCTGCGTTAACTGGATAGTGTCTTAATAAAAAATATCTATTACGATAAAATTCTACAAATCGAATAATTTGTTACTTTTGAATTATTCAAAATTAATCTCCCTGGGATTTGTTAATTGAACAATTGGCTTTTAGTTGATTTTTGTTGTTAATTGAATTTGGTTTGTAAAAAAAAACTGTTTGTCAAAATTCTCATGGAGACGTACGAAATCCCTCGTCGTCCTCCTGTCTGAACATGCCTTCCGCATATGCATGCACATCGACCCGGTTGAACAATTCTAACTGATATATCGCCCGTGTAATTTGAACGCTCGATATTATTATTATTAGCGGGATGAGGCTGCAATCTTAACTACAATCGCTGACTTCAATGTTGGGCATTTGTATTGTACGCCATAAAAAAAAGAAAAAATGCTTTATTTAAGCATTTTTGATTTGAGCCATGACTTACTGTTCCAGCTCAATTCGCTATCATAGCATAAAATTTTGTTTGTATCGCATAGATGTCGGTGTGAAGACGATAGACATTAGAAGGATCATCTGATTGTCTATTATAATGTAAAAGAACTTACTTAACTTGCGCTTACTACTGTACTGAAAATGTACGTTCCGTTCCACCCTAGTAGTAGTCCTAGTCGCAGGATTTGTGAGAATATTTTTTTTGTAGACATATTTATTTTCTCCTCAGGCAGCGTTCAAATTACACGCAGATATCGATACCTAATACTCTCGATTTATTCTCGATATCGTACCCTCCAATGTTTTACAGGATCAATTACGATTCGATCCTGTAACGTAGTCAAAATCTATGTCTAAATGAAATACTACCTAATATGTATTTTCATAAATTCTAACGCAAAGTTTAACACACTTGGCAACACTAGGAGGATGCGTGCTATGATGACGAGGAGCTGCTTCAAATGTACCCGATCGAGATAGAGACCCCGGTGCTATACAATCAACTAATCACCCAAGTTAGTCTCCGGCCTTACTCCGAAGTTACATAGTCACTACGTATATGTTATGTATGTGGAATGAGTAGTGTATTGTATGTTTTCTGCAATTATTTAAGTCGTATACGCATTATATGTTACCCACGTAGACCCCTTCTTGTTGTACGATGTACGTATGTAAATTTTTCGCGTACATATTAATTATTCAACATTTTCTACTTTTGATGTCAATGTACAAATTGTCTCGTGGAAAGGAAAATTAACTGTCGTAACTTTTAAGTGCGTCCGTATGATATTATGTGGAATATTTCACGAACAGACAAATAATTTTTACAAAAAAAAACGAAAAAAGTAGGCATCTGTCTTCCAAATGAGTGTAATATTTATCGTTTAGCTTCATTTAATTTTTTTTTAATTGCGATTAAGATATAAGGTAAGAAATGCATGTAAATTTCAGTAGCATTCGATATTAAATTGCTGTTCGTTAATTACGCATGGTGTTTGCCTCTTGATGTATTTAGTGAGCCGTATGACATTTAGTGATGTAAGTAAAATTTGTAGTTTCGTGATAAACAATATCCATACTGAAATTGTACAGTTCACAATTACTTCATCCCTTGCCTGCCTAGCGTTTAGATGCCCACTATGTTTATGTGTTTGGCGAATGCAATTAACTGAATGTTGTAAATCTAAAATAGTTCACACATTAACACGACATTGTCAATGTTAAGTGTAACTTTAATTGCAAATTGTCAGACAAAAACAAACTGAAAACTGTCAATGTTGCCAGTTCCAGTGCAGGTAGTTGCAGTTTGTTTGTAATTGATTGTGTACAATGTAATACAATGTGTGAAGTACTGATAGAAATACAGTGCACATGACCAGGCATGGATGCGGCTAAATTATTGTCAAGGCGAGTCCGAAGGTCGAGACTCATTCACAGCCATCGGCGTAACATTTGAACGTAATAATAATACCTGGTCATGTTCCTATCGTGAATGGTTTTTTAAATCTCATATCATTACAATACATACGTCTGACATTTGACACAACGTCTGCGACGAGCCGGTGTTACAACTTGTTAAATTTGCAGCCGAAGCCGGCCCCCAAGCCGAGCAGCAGCAGTATCGCCGTCCTGCAGAACATCCCGGTGCACCCGACGAAGATCAGCGTGAGCAAGGTGGGCAAGACGATGAGCGTGAGCAGCAAGCCCGGGTTCAGCCGGCCGTCGACAAACAGCGCCGCTCTGTCCACGGTGCTCACGCCGGGCAAGTCGCTGCTCAAGGACAGGGAGAAGAAGGCCGCGACGTACACGCAGCCGTACGTCGACGACAAGATGGCCGGCGACGACGACATCAACGACGTAGCGGCGATGGGCGGAGTCAACTTGGCGGAGGAGACCCAGCGCATCCTCGGCTCCACCGAGATGATTGGCACGCAGATTAGGTATTTATTGAAAACGTCGTCGTATTTTTGAACGTCTTTTCGGTTTGTATGGATTTAGGAATATACATAAACTAAATGAACTACAAATTGTGAAGGAAAAGTCGTATTTCAAAAAATCTCATGTGAACCTTTTGTTTCCGCGGTGTCTTTCCTATAAGTTTAATTATGTTCTAAATCTCGATAAATCGCGCTTAGTCGATTGCGATAAATACAGAAATATACATACATAGACTAAAAAAATATAACTTAAATAATGTTAAATGTGTAGTTAGGCAGACAACACTGAACGGGAGACATTCCAACGTAGTCCTCAGGAGTAGCAACGCATCCACACACAACCTCAGGTGTCGATGTCCATGGGCTGCAGAGACAACTTAACATCAGGTGGCCTGCAAGCTCGTTTGCTATTCTACCAAAAAAAAAAATATAAATTTAAAATAGTGTACAGTTTTTTTTCATGTATATGAAGTGAATTTCTGTTGTAATTTTAGTGTAGCTATGTTGCAAGTAATATAAGGCATTTTTAATTTTATTTCATTACACACATACGACATCGTAACGATACGTTTGCACGAAAATCGTCGACATATCGTATCGATGAATACCGCACGGCCGCGTTCGCAGGTCGGTGAAGGACGAGTACCTGATGCCGGTGCCGGTGATGCAGGCGCGCGTGAAGGCCATCTCGCTGCAGCAAGGTCTCGAGGAGCCCGTAGCGGACGTGTCCGCTCTGCTCACCCACGCGCTCCACGAACGGCTCAAGGACATCATAGAGAAGCTCGCTGTCATCGCGCAGCATCGCATCGACCATCTGATCAAGGTACGACGTGATTAACGAGCGTGCAGGGGCCACCTGATGTCGTTCAGTGCGGCCATGGACATCCACATCGAACTGCAGCTGGGACGGAAGTCCTATCTGAGGTCGTATGTGGATGCGTTGCTACTCATGAGGACCGAGTTGGAATGCCTCCGGTGCCTTCTGCCTTACCACACACACAGTTGCTTTACGGCAGAAATATGTGCAGCGGTGGTGCCTTCGACGTAAGACCGTGTGTTTGGGTGTTTTTTTTTTGTTTATGTTGACTGAACAGCAAACGAGCACGCAGGCCACCCGATGTTGAGTTGTAACTGCGGCCCATGGACATCCACATCGAACCTCAACTGGGGCGGAACTCCTATCTGAGCTTGTATGTGGATGCGAGTCCTGGATGTATATATATTTTTTTCTGATCGAGTATGTGTGTAAAAAATTGTAAGTCAATGAAATTTTCTTCAAAACTATGTGTACAAATCAATTTCAGGATTTTATTGACATCTAAAGAATAGAGTCTTGTATTCTTGTTGGTGTGTGAGGTACTCCTTTGCAATTATCGCTTCTTGAATTATTTAAGACTGTTAATAAATAAATAACGTTTCACTCTCATAGCCCCACAGTAGGATTTAACCTGTGTCGCGGGTGCCATGGATATACACAGAAACAGGCACACAAACACTCAGACCAGGTACATCTAAAAACATCGTTCAAATTTCTGCCCTGCTGGGAATCGAACCCAGGACTCTGTACGGCAGACCGCACGTCGACCGCGGCGCTATACGGACCGTCATTAAACTCCGAATTTGCGATGTTCAGTGGTGACTATGGAAAGGACATTAAGATTTACCTACATGAAACCTAAGGTACTCCTTAGCGTAAAGTAAATTTAAACGTAGGCCTGGTCGGTAATTTTTATTTATTTAATATACACAAGATAATTTAATATAATCTGTTGTTGCTCCTGTTCTATTATGGATCGTCAATCAATAGCAGTCGGTAATATTTTGATCACGTCATAACTCGACATCTTAATATATAATCATAGTTACAACTGTTTGTACAACAGACGGACCCGCGCTACGAGGTGTCGCAGGACGTGAAGGGACAGCTCAAGTTCCTCGAAGAACTCGATCGTATCGACAGGAAGCGACGGGAGGATTCGGAACGCGAGATTCTCATGCGGGCCGCAAAGTCCCGCTCCAAAAACGAGGATCCGGAGCAAGCCAAGCTCAAGGCCAAGGTATGTACAGTAATACATGTATCTAAGTAATGCAGTTGATACTTTAAAATGTACTACGAAATTAATGAAATTTTCAAAATCAGTTCACAAGAATACCTCGTCAAAAGACGCTACTACAGTATAAATGAATTTGAAAGTATAATGCAGTCGTAATCGTCTGATCCTATCACGCACTTATGTTTTTTCGAACTACCACATAGCGTATAACAATTGGCTGAAAGTTCTCCATGGTATTTTTCAACGCATGTGATACCTAAATACGTCCCGGTCAATGTGGACTATGGCCTGAATCCTGCACATTTCTGAGAGTTATGGGTTGACGTCATCGTTGCGTTTAAACAGGACAATTCAATACCTCTGGTTGTTGAATACGGGTGTACGAAGTTCAACAATGAATTACAAAATGATGGATGTGGTACATGCAATTTCCAAGTTTCAAGACACATGTTACGAGGGAGCGATTCAAAATATTGTGTTTGTGTCCAACAGGCTAAGGAGATGCAACGTGCGGAAATGGAAGAGGCCCGCCAGCGAGAGGCCAATCTGACAGCGCTGCAGGCCATCGGGCCGCGCAAGAAGCCCCGCGCGGAGGCGGCCGGAGTCCCCAGCGAGTGCCCCTCGACTTCCGTACAGAGCACCTCCTTTGTAAGCAAACAAACCAGTCTTCCTTTTGCCGCATTCCCAAACGTATACAAGGGTTCTTATAAAAAAAGTGCCAATTAAATAACTTCCGACGGTTCCTGGCTCGTGGTCATTGCCTATAGATGACCTGTCTGACTGTTTGCTATAGTAACGTTATACAAACAACGACAAAAAACTAAAACTGGCGCGTGTGGGATATTTCCTGTGGGATGTACACATACAAAGTTCATAACGAATAAATACAATGAGCGTCGTATTTCCTCGCCGTACCATTTGAGCGTTGTTGTTACCTCAAGTGACAACGTTTTCGAGAAATGTCTAATATAATGTGCACGCGCAATTTGCACTAGCAGACGGTTTTAGTCTGCTACGTACAACACCGGACGTGTCTGCATCTCGGCACGTGGCAACGCTGACTACACACGTTCGCTCGTACAAGTCGCACGTATTTACGTACACACGAGCCGCCCGTTTATAAACACTTTTAGCCATCTTATTTAAAAAAATTGTCTATATTGATATTCACTACTTTATTTATTTACCCTTAATTGCTTCTCATTGCCCCTATTGCTTAAATCGGCGAATGCCTTGTGACATTCTCTACCAGTCAACCTTTGAAGACGGTGAAAAATTTGCAGTGGGCATCATTAATCAGAAAAATATTTCATCAGTAAACACTATGAGAAATACATGTCGTATACAGACATATCAGTTACATAAATTTGTGTATAATATACATGTACATATACATAAAAGAAATATTCTGCATAGGTGAACGGCGATGCATTGCTAAATTGTTCGTTCCACTCTCCAGGCTGGACGCAGCCAGCTGGCGCTGCGGTCACGTCTCAAGCGTATCAACCTGCGGGACATGATCTTTCTGCTGGAACAGGAAAAGGATACGAAGCGATCTTTGCTGTTGTATAAATGCTATCTCAAGTAAAGTCTACCGGGCCGGACCGCTGAGCTACTTGGACTATCATACTACATAATGACCGTTGGGAATATGTGACGATATTTATATACTCATGTTAAACAAAATTTCATAAACCATTGTTGATCCTCCATCGTGACAGTCGTGGACGATAATGCACTTTATTTCAATGTACGTAGGTTCGTATTTCTAAGAGTCCTACCATCGAGACACATAGAGCCATCAATTCATATTTTAGCTACATATGTTGCCATACGTTGATTCCGATTGTTCATTGTTAATGCGAATAAAAATTTATATATTTCTTTTAAAAACTATATTAGTGACTGGATACACGCAAATAAAACAAATTTTGTCATGTTGTAAGTGCGGTTCGTGTCATGCTTAAGTTTCCGGGTTATGAAAGCATTCGATGGTGGGAGAGTCTCATGTCGAAGGCTCGCCTGCAGCGGCACCACCGCTGCACCTATTTCTGCCGTAAAGCAGCAGTGTGAGAACTACTGTGTTTCGGTTTGAAGGGTGTGGTT